>VDFB02117027.1:0-124950 GCA_007258455.2 Sequoia sempervirens | reverse complement strand
GAATTGTGAAAACGTCATTAGCTTGACATGCAAAGATTCTTCAATGAGAATTGCAAGGGTTTTTAGAGCTTCTCGGAGCAATTTTTCTTGAGAAAATCTGGAACATGGGTTTTATGCACAACGGAATTCTAAACAAACCCAGATGATGAGATTTTCAAAAAGATGTGATTTTGGCCCACATGCAAAGAAATCTTCGGAAAAAAGCACAAAGCTTCAGAATGAAGGCTACGGGGCGATTTTCTCGAAAAAATCTAAGACGTGGGTTTTGCTGCAAATGCTGAAGTATGCAAACCCAGATGATCAGATGCTGAATATGTGTTGAATTTCTTTGACATGCGAAGAAAGTACCTAAGGTGAGAAATAGAAGAAATAAGACAGAAGATAGAAAGTTTTGCTTGTCTGCTTCTGAAAAATCTGCAAATTTCTTCTTTGAATCTTTATAAAACCTGCATGCAAAGTGGAAATGAAGTCTAGAATTGACTTCCTCTGAAGAATCTGAGCTCGTAGCTTCGAAGAACACTGAAAACGGACACCTGAATCACCTTAAGCTTGCTGGTCGCTCAAAAGAATACAAGCTTTCAGAGCAAAAGATGATGCAATAATGGACGCCATCTTTTAAATATATAGAATTTCATCATAAGAAATTCGTACTAAAGCAAGCATGCATTAAAATGGCGCTTGGCTTCTCATTGGACCCCTTCATAGTTAACTAGAACTCAAACAAGCTTAAAAGGTGGGCGCATTAGGGTTAGCCTTTCACATCTTCAGTTAAAACTCAAACATGCGACTTAAGCTTCAGTTAAGACTTGTCTTAAGTTCGCCATCTTCAAATTCTCTTTGGATTCATCAATTTGCCCTAAGGCGTGGCCTTTTGCAACTTCAGTTAACACTCAAGAATAAGATAAGAGTGCGCCATCTTCATGCAAAGAATATGCTAATAATAGCGACCCTTTTGGAAGTTCAGTTAGCCTTCAACAAGTGCGCCAACTTCATACTTCACTTTTCAATTATAATCTAAAAATAGCAACCCTTTTGAACTAAAGTTGCCTTCCTTAAAAAGTGCATAGCTTCACACAAAAATGCTTCACTTTTCAACCTTAAATATGGCGACCTTTTGAAACTCAAGTTGACATGCAAATTCGCCATACTTCACAAATCTTATGCTTCACGCTTCACAGACTAATGCTTCATCAAAATATGGCGTCCCTTTTCATGACTTCAGTTAACATGCAATGAAGCGCCATCTTCACTAAGATCTCACAACTTTGACCAAATTCGCCATGCATGCAAACTTCAGTTGACTCTCAGTGATAATCTTCAGTTAAACTTAACATGCAATCAAGTTAACTGAACATGCAAGGTAGTTAACTGAACATGCAAACCAGTTAACTGAACATGCAAACTGAAAGATCACTCCACATGCAAACATATGAACTGAAGATGACAACCCAGAAATCGTTCAGTCTAACTGCAGTCAAAACTCCAGTTAAGGCGTCCATTCAATTCACTTTCGAAAATCCAACTTTGACCTCTTAAGCGAATCCCAGACTTAGCCAAATTTCATGAAAATTTAAGCTAAAACCTCTGCCGGGACCTCTGTTCATCCTCTGACACTGGTTGACTGACTTCTCCGATTGACTGGCTGACAGGTGCATCGCAAAGCTGAGTAAATACTGATCAAATGATATCTTGACACTATACGTCATAAAACTGACATCTGAAGACTCAAAAATCCAAGCGCCTTTTTCAAAAACTGCGCTTTTTCCCTGACTTAGTCAAATTTCAACTTCTGCATCTCGAACGAAGGGAAAAACAAAATCCTTCATAACTTCTGTTTTATCAACTTTCAGGACTGGAACTCAGGTTCACTGCGAAGCCAAGCTCGTTCTGTACGACATCTGCAAAGGCACATTTCCCCAGAAAACGTCATCTGAGGTGTGAAAAACAAGAGCGCCCCTTTCAAAAGTTGCTCTTTTCATTCCAGACTTAGCCATTTATGGAAACGACAAAAATAATATAAAAACTTCCACTGCAAGCTGACGAGACATCTTCTGATCTGACGGAGACGGGCAACGGAAAGCTGAACGTAACACGGACACATTGAATATCTGAAATCATCAGAAAGAAAGCATTAAAGGCCTGAAAAGCTTGGGCGCCTTTCTCAAAATGTGCTCTTTTGCTTTTTTCTTCTGATATTTTGACTAAGATTTGACCCTACGTTTGACCTCAGGTTCAGGCACTTCAGCAACTCAGATTCACCCACTGACGGATGCGTTGCGAAGCTCGAACAAAAATAAGATAAACATCTTGGGTGGCATTTAGCCAAGAACCTTCATTTGGCACCTCAAAAAGATGGGCGCCCTTCTGAAAAGCTGCGCTTTTCTCCAGTGTTAGCCAATTCTTGCTTTCGCCTTGATTTGCCTGTATCTTCCGTAACTCGAACAAAAGCAGGTCCGTTTGACAGGCTTGATAGCTCACTACGAAGCTGATATGATGCCGGACAAATGTCTGCTGGAGGTGACAAACCCTAAAAACAGGATCTGGGCCCCTAAAAGATAGGGCGCCTATTTCAGAATGTGCTCCCTTCTCCAGAGATAGAAAATTTTGACGTTTTTCGTTCAGATTTTCATTTTTCTAAAATCTCTTCAGCAACAGACTGACATAGTACTGACACCAACTCCATATTTGAAAACCCCAAAAACGACCATTTGACAACACTTTAACGAGTTTAAGACTCAATTAAGCAAAATGCCTTAGTGAAGCAAAAATTTTGGTTTTGGGTACAACACAATCAGTTGTAATTCAATTTTCAGCAGTTGTTTAGTTTCCTCCATCATATGCCATCACCTCGCCTTCTAAAGGATCTTGGTGAACATTCTTGGTGTCGAGTTCATTAAGTTTGATTTCATTTTGGAAGCTAACGCTAATCAATTGGCGTAGTAATGATTTGTGTTGCAAAAAATTGGGAAAAAATTAAGGGGCATATTTCACAGATTATAAATGAAATAAAATGAACTATTGTATGTAATACATTATTATCAATTCTATCATAGTTCAATAATAGAAATTTGACAATAAAATATAGTAGCTGTTTCTAATTTAGACTTTAAAATCATGCTTTTGAATATGCAAGAGGCCTAGACCTCTATTAGTTCGTTGTTCTTGAATTTGTTTTTACATTCATGCAATCCTTACTTGGCACTATATCGGATTGTTAACTCAATTACTTATGTATCCTTTTGCCTTGAAGTAGGTGGTTGATTATGCCACCATACTTAGTGGGTTGTGGCTCTTGTGAGCATTTCTGATCTTTGTTTGATAATATAATCTTCAATCTTCTATATCTCATTGGATGATCTATGAACCTTCTTATATAGTATTCAAGTGGGCATGATGTGAGGAGTTGTATCTTCTCACATATGCCTCTTCTTTAGTATCATTAACTAATTAATTAATTGCTTAAATGCTGCACATAATATAAATTGCAAAATAAAGCACCCGAATGGGAATCGACATGCCTTGAGCAATAATCTTCATCATACATTAATTGCTATTTTAGTGATGTGGCGCCTAATAGGCAGCACCCGATAGGCAGATAGTATCAACCTTCCGACTTCATTGACTCCACGTCTAATGCAAATAACCAATGATAGGCGAGATAGAAGGTGGCTATAGTGATGGCTAAAATATCCAAGGCAACCTTTCTGTGCAGGATTTACGATGTGCATAAGGACGAAGATTGCGTAGATTGGGATTGGAGAATTAGACATTAGTCTCCATCATCTCTATTCAGTGGTAGTCGCAAACAACAAATATAATCATCGCTAGACTCGATTATGTGAACCCCCCAATATAATAAATCTTCACAAAATAAAATAAGGATCGACAACTTGTTGCTATTACAAGGCACGAAAGATATAAACTCAAGCGCAATGATCCTCAGACTGCCCCCAATAGCATTTATTTATTATAGGCTGCAGAAGAGTCAAAATATAGTGGAGGCAGTTTAAACAACACCCTATCCTTAGTCGATATCAACCAACATCATAATAATTCCTTTCGTCTAGGATGTTTGGTTGCCTAGTCACCCTTGTCTCTTTACGACAGGGACACATAATGTCTATGTATGCACCACGAGACTCTACTGATTAAAATATGAATGATCCTTAGTCCTTGTTTCGACGCATAAATCAATCAACAATATTTAATCCATCATCTGTGAATATGACAATCGCTTCTATATTATAAAATTGTCTTATTCAATCGCCTGACTCAATGAATAGATACGACGATGCTACAACCAAATAATCGTTCAATTGATACCAATGATCACACCAATAATAATCTTTGAATAACTTTGCATCAACCAACCCAGACTACAAAATATTTGCTTTGTATAATCGATCAAGCTGAATGAATTGATTTCCATCAAATATGGGACATTACAAATAACTTGACAAGTATTGACCAATTGGTTTTCTAGATGTATTCTACTTTATGCTTTGACTTCTTATGTGAACAAGTCATGAGTTGTGGATGTTAGTTCTAAGGACTAGTTTGAGAAATACATGGCATGGTTTTGTTTCCTTCATCTCCTTATGTGTATGGGTGTTGAGTTGTGAAGTCAGTTTTGAGGACAAGTTTGAGGAGCACATAGGATGGTTAGTGGTTTTGGGATTATTCCTTAGTTGTGGGAATAGATATTAGTATGATCTTCCTTTCAGTTGAGAATCTTACATCTTTTCAAATTCTTTTATCTGCAATTGTTGTGTTTGATCTTGGGGTAGATCAGTTAGGTGTTGAAACTTGAGATGGCTTATCTATGTGGGGATTTGGAGGAGGGGATCTACTTGTTATAAGTAGGGCCCTTTATGGTGTGGATAGGAAATGATATGTTTTGTAGGATATTTGTCTATTGTATGAGTTTCATGAGGTTTGCTTTATATGCTATTAGAGTTGAGATTTGTGTAGAGCTAATCAGGCCACTATGTTTGTGCCAAACATGTTGGTGATCGTTTACTATTATTTCATTTCATTGTTTTTTAGTAATAGTATAGATGTGGTTGGGTGTCTTTAATCACAATTTTCTATTTGCTATGAAGAACTTGGGAGAGCTAAGTTTTCTTGGCATGGAGATCAAGGGAGAGAGAGTGAACATAAATTTTTTAGCTAGTTGGATGAAGTATGCTAACTTTTTTTTGTACTGGTTTAGTCTGTAGTATTGGAGATTAATGAGTGTTAGTCAATGCTAGATATGATATAGGACATGAGTTATGTCCTTTATGTGAGTTTAGTTGGTGGAATTTTGTATGATATGATCACCACTAGACCAAACATTGCTCAAGCAATGAGAGTCCTAAGTAGGTATATCTATCTATGATGGACAAGGGTCATTGGATTGCAGTATAGAGTCTTTAGAGGTAATACAGAGCACTTGTACCTAATTTGTATTGATAGTACAAGTCACTTGTACACAATTTGTATTGGTGTTAGGGTAGGCTTTATGTAAGATGTAGATATACAAGGACTTGTGGATGTAGATTGAGCATGATATGCAGACAATAGGAGGTCCACTAAGGGGTATGTGTTTAGTCTATTTGAAGATGTGATTAATTGGATGCGTGAGCGATAGGCTATGGCAGTTAGTCGAGCCTATTTTGGAGGAGATTTGACTTCAATGATTGTGTTTGGATATCAGGTTGAAGCATGATACAAGGGTGATTCTATGTGATAGTCATTGTGTCATTAGCTTGGGGACCTTATCTTTCATGTTTGGATATGATGGAGGATAAAAGAGTTACAGTCAAGATGGTGGACATCTTGGTGGATGTTGTAGATGTTTGGTGAAGCCCATGAACATAGAGAAGTTCAATTGATGCAATATGACTATGGGCATTTCAGCCCTCAGCCATTAGCTCAATTTTTGTTGGTTTTCCTATTCTCTTGCAAGGTATACAAGTAGGAGAATGTTAGGATTAGATGTGGTGCACCTTGCGATTCCTAATGTTTATATTTATTATTTATTTTGTATTTTAATGTGCCCATTTGGAATATGGGCATCTATTTGAGGTGGCAAAGTTTGCCACTTGTAAAATGTAATATGACGTGTTGTAAGAGCATCTATGTCATGTAAGACATGTAAGTATGTCATTTAAGATGTGTAAGCATCTTTGACATTGTATGATGCATAAAAGATTCTATGACAAATTAGAGCATGTAAGAGGGAGTTACAAGGTGGAATAGAAAATTCATGAGAGACATTTGACCAACTTATGACGCATAAAAGCATGTAAGAGGGAGTTACAAAGTGGACTAGAAATGTCATGAGAGACTTTTGATCAACTTATGACACGTAAGGGCATCTTGTAAGGAGGTGGAAGAGTCTAAAAATGGAGTTCCCAAGTTTGGTGGAGGAATCTACGACATGAGGGAGTTACACATTATTCCTAGAATGTTGTCATGATGATTTGGGTGTTGGAATTTGTGCCATGAGTTATGATGCCACTTTGGCTTCATGGATTACATGGTATCATAAACCATTTATGGTTTCTAGGTTTGGACTTGCCTATATAATAGATCCCTAGGTTGGTGGTTTAGAAGATACACATGTATTTGCAAGGGCTAAGCTATCAGATTGACTCCAGAAGCCAGTAGTTGCACATGCCAAGAGCATTAATTAGCTTTTGTACTATCTGTGCTTCCTACAACACGTCAAATGTTAATTGCATTTATGTGTTCTAAGTATTGACACTTCATATTTAGCTTTGATACCATCATAAAGTGATCTCTATGGATCTTATTTTATTGTTTTGATTGATACTGAAAGCATGCTGTAATATTTTTGTTTTTCTGTGATTTTTTAAATATTTCAGTATTCTTGTAATTAGAGGGCAACTTTATTGAAATAGACCAAGTTAATTTTTTTTTGTGATAATGTTCAGAAGGACATTAACTAGATTTGGATTCAAGTAACATGGTTTTGTGTAAGGCATGCGTTTTCATTTTAGAGGAAAGTGAAAATCATGCATTGGCAAGAATTAAAAGATAATGTGCATAACAGTGATTGAAATGTTTTTATTTATTGGTTCATGGCACCTTTTTGCTTCCGTTGAGGGACTGATATACTACTTTATTTGGAGCATACATTAGAAAAGATTCATGTCAGATTGATTTTAGTTATCTTGTTCTTGTATTGTTTTAATTTTCTTTTACATCAAATATATCTTTGGATAAGATGATTTTAGTTCATTATATGGAATCTTTGTGTAGGAAGGCGAGCTAAAGTCCTTTGTGGCTGATGTGGTGCTTTATACATCATCAGTATCAGATCATGCAAATCCATTAGCAATGATAGTACTTGCTGTAAGTTGCAATCACCCTGTCGTATTTGGTAAAATGTGCTTTAATCTTTGGATAAAGAATTCTGCCAATATGTAAATCAAGGAAGCCTTTTGCCTATGCATGTAAAATTTATGCAAAACTAAATTATCAGTGCTCTTGAGATATTTAACAACTTACAACAAGTGCTCTTGCAGGACCCACGAGCAAATATTAGAGGCATTCTTGAAAGCCTTGGTATTTTTCCACTTCCAACTTTTTGTTTTACTGTTCTATATTTGTTTATCTGAATGAATGTTGAGGTTTTTAATATTCTCTAGCAAGTTTGTGCTTGATGAACAATAATGAAATTCTTTGTTTTGCAAGTCTAATGCTGTAGGCAAAAAGTGAACATCCTTTTCTAATACAATCATTAATTCAAATGGTGTATGTTAATCAAGATTTATAGAATAGTGATTTGTAAAAAGACATATCTTAATAAATGGAACCTTGATGTACTTTCACAAACATTATTGAGTAATAAGTTTTCCATTTTTACTTTATTAGACATGAGCTTTTGATTTATTGCCTTAGAAAGATTCACAAAACGTGTATGCTTCAACACTTGAGCTTATATGAATTACTCTTTTGTGGGAGAAGAGCCCTTCTACTATCTTTAGAGAAGGAAGCACGGTCTCTCATGCCATACTGGAAATACAAGAACTCAACCTGCTTAAAAAAAACAGTAGATTATATCTATACAAGGAATCACTATAAATACAAATCAAATGTTATGTGACTATATTTAAAAGAAGAGAAAACAAAATAATAACATTACATCAGTAAGCTCCTCTCATATGCTCCTAAATAAGCTCCTCTTATAGAGATTATCTGATAAAATGTCTCCTCACACTTACATATGCATTTTCTCTCTCATCCTCTACGTTCTATTTCACTTCCACCTTATGTACTCTAAAAGAGTGGAAACTCTTATTCATAGAAGTCTAAGCTTACCTAAAATAATACTATTGGCCATATTACACTACCCTTATTCTAATTGATCAGATTAAAGGTTTAACTCTGACTGACTTGTACATCGTACTTTCTCTAATTTCTTAATTAATAAAAATAGGAAAATAACTAATAATACTTAGGATAAACTAACTACCTAATTAAGTTAAATGGCATGCATATGATCACACCAACATCCTAACTACATAATTTTAAGTAAAATGGTGTGCACATGATTACACAAATATCCCCCATATGTGCAATTTAGGGAGTGTTTTACAAAAAATAATGCTAAAACCTCACAATGGGTCTCGTGCATAATAATCTCATTGAAGAAGGGAGGACTTTGAACCCTGCTCATCTGCCCTCTCCATCTCCTTCCAACCAAGGACTTCCTTTCCCATAACAATACGTGAAAATGAATATATCAAGGGTTTAATGAAGATGCTAGAATAAGTGTTGCTGCTCCTTTGGGGGTCGAGAAAGATGAATTGCTGCATTGAATAGCTGTGAGCTGATGAAGATGGACAAATACTGGATATCAAAGAAGGTCCAGGTGTATACAATAAAATTACTTCATGTAGGAGGAAATATAGCAAGATGTGTGTACTTGAAAATCTTCCCAATCTAAAATAGTATATAAAGGAAGCAACCTAAAAGTATGTAGAACTGGTTCAATGCTATGTATGTGTGAAATAATCCCATTAATTTTATTTTGAATTTTTCACATACAATTTGCACCCGTTAAGGTTAGCCCAATAATCAAAACCAGCTGAAAGGGAACCCTTCACTTTTTGATCACCAAGATCCCAATGTGGGTGAGGTGAGAGCACACAGTGCAGGGGGATCGTTAGCTATAAACTGGAAATGAAATAAACAATGCTGCAGGCAGCTAGCCGACCATTCTGAAAAGTAAATGCTGAAAGTAAAGTAGGTGGATAACCGACCATGAAAGCTCGATCACTTATTCAGCGGGAGCAAGAGCTACAACTAAATACTGAAAGTAAACACTCGACCACTTGTTTAGTGGGAGTGGAGAAGTACAAAATTATAAAAAGCTGAAAGTAAATAGTTGATTAGTACTATTGAACCAGCATTACAATATGCCTTCTTTTACAATGATTTAATGATAATTTCCGTTCTATTGTAAGAGACTAGGTGTCTCTCAACACAACCACTGGTTGATAATGCTAAGCTTTGTTTATTTTCCTTGTTTTTGATTTTTTTGTGATTTTGTGCAGTTTTTGCAATAAGAGGGTTTATGCGATTTTTCAATAAATGCTTGAAAATCATATGAAAATATAAGGATTGATAATTATATAAGCAAAGAACTTTCAGAATGAAGGCGAATAGCTTTATTTTGCTTGCTGGAAGATTACAATGCTATATTAATGACATGCATACAAAAGAGCAAGCAATTTTTATTCAAGAACCTGATTTACTTGCAGCCGCCTGTATGAGAAGATATGAATGGTACAGCCAATTTGAATGAAGATTTCTCCCACCAATAAATGCATGAAATCACCCCTAGAGACCAAGGCGCCAATCATTGATGAAATGAGGAAGCAAAAGGCAAAGCGATTTGCCTCAAAATTCACACGCCTTTCAGCTGGTATGGTATGGCTTTGGCAGCAATAAATGAGCCGTACGGCTGAGAAGAAATTTGTCTGAGATCTGATAAATGGTGTTGATTTAAGATAGCTTCGGTCAGATATAAATGATGATTGCATTCATGCATCATCATCATTTATATTTAACCAAACTGTTCTGAAAATATAAAACCATCAAATAAGATTATTCGAATATCAGATGATGATCGAAATTTGCAAATGGATAAATCAGACTTCATTTTATATGATTGCTGTTTGTTAAATACTCTTATAGTAGTCTAAGAATAACACCGAATTGTTTCGGTTGTTAAGGGAGCCCGTGCACTCAAGGGACACGTCCCATGAGCGGACGTGTCTCCACTTTGTGGAGACACGTCCTCTCATGAGACGCGTCTCTCCTTGAGGCGTGTCTCCCACATATAAATGAGACCTCTTTCCTTTATTTGCAGACATCGAAATCAATTAATGTTCTGCAATTAGCACATTCAAAATACAGAAGCACAAATCTGACTTAGAATTATTACACAAAATTCCAATCTTAGAATTTCCATAGGTCTTTTAGGATCCAGCTCTGATAAGATTTGATAACATTTACATGGTATCAGAGCCAAGTTGAGTGAATCCAAATCAAATCTAGATATCAGATTACTTAGGAAAATTCTTATTTTTTGAAAAAATCGAATTCACATCACATTCTTCATAATGTCAAGTATGATCAGATTTGAAGATCGTCTTGAGGGAGCAAACAACTTCACCTCATGGAAATTCAGAATCATGATGATTTTCAAAGAAAATAAGTTAGACTCATTTGTGAAAGAAAACAAGGGGGAACCAGAGGATGATCCTGAGAAAACTCAATGGATTGAGAATAATGAAAAAGCCATGAAAATCTTAGTAGATGCAGTTAGGGACCCAATTGTCCCTATTCTAGCAAAACATGAAAGTGCATATCTAATGTTCAAATCCCTTTAGAGCACCTATGAGATAAACAACCCCTGTAGGACTCTTGCATTAAAGAGGCAAATCAACAATGTCCAAATAAACAAAGGAGAAACCATTAATGCATACTTCATGAGGATCATTGATCTAAGCGATCAATTATCTACAATTGGATATCAAATTGATAGCAATGAGTTAACACTAATTGCACTAGGAGGTCTACCAAACTCATGGGAGCCATTTGTTCAAGGAATAAGTGCGAGATTTGAACTCCCCAAGTTTGATAGGCTAAGAACCATAGTTGCCGCGAGACTGGTACTGGTATTGGTACGGGAGACTGGTACCGGTACCGGTACGACATTTTTTGAAAATAGGAGATGGGGGTACTTGGAGACGCCATTTTTTTTTTTAATATAAAAATTAATAATATATAGAAAATCTGAAAATATAATGACATTGAACTTTCAAAACAATAGCAGCAGTAAAGTTTAAGAATGAACATTAACTTTAAATACACAAAATTGAAAATTCAAATCCAAATGGCAAATGTCATTGTCACATTGTGTCAAAGAGTCAAAGAGTTCATACTTCAAATTCCATAATCATAGTTTTAACTTCTAAGTTCACATTTGACATTACATATTCGATTACATATTGAAAATCAGAAATATAGTTTGATAATGATTGGCTGATATGCAAACAAAAAACAAAAATCAGAAATCTATCTGATATGAGATATCTCATATCATCTACATCACATCAATATCATCCATGTCAAGGTCCTCAGTTATGAGGCTATCCAAAAACTCATCACTCTCTAACTCAGGTTCCTCTGCTGGTAGTAGAACTGGGGGTAAATCAATAAGGCCATCTGGTTCAACCACTTCATCCACTATGGCTGCAACATCTTCATCAGGTGAAATTTGGTCCCATTTTGCTGAAGGACCCTCATTGTATGCAGGATCTACACGAGAGAGAAGGCGAAGTGAGCTATGAATGTACACCAGGTTCTCTGCTTTCTTTGACCCCAATCGGTTCCTCTTTAGTGAATGAATAAAACCATAAGTACTCCAATTTCTCTCACAAGATGAAGAGCTAGCTACTTGTGAGAGTAATCTTATTGCAAATGATTGCAATTCAGGTGTTTCACCTCCATGGTTCCACCACCACTCTATAGGGTCTTTCTTTGCTCGCATATCATATAAAGCTTCCACGGAAGAAAAGTCACCATGCCCATGTGAAAACTTATTCCATTGAGTCCTTATAACTGATGCTTCCTCACCTCGGCCATATATCTTTTTTATTGCAGCCCAAAACCCCTTCATTACCTCTCTATCCTCATATGGAACCCTCTTATTGGTCTCTTCTATATTATGCCATTTAGGATTTAAGGCATAGGCAGCACAATGAAGAGGTGTGTTAAGTTTGTTCCATCTTCCATGTAACTTTTCTTCTATCAAAAGATATAGTGAAGGATCTTTTGCATCTGTTATTTCCTTAATTCTTTCACACATGGAATCTATTTCTTCATAAATCTCCCCCAAACATGGCTTGTCTGAATCTGCAAATTTGATCACCTCACATATGGGCTGAATAAAGTCCACAACAAATTTAACTTCAGCCCAAAAATGGTCATCAAGGATCATACCTCTCACCTCAACTGCATCATTTGATGTAGATTGCCTCCAAGCTGCCCACGCATCACTAACAACTGTGAAACACAAAGCACCTTTCACTTCACAAAGATGGTGAAGAAGAATAAAATAAGAAGCAAACCTTGTATCAGCTGGTTTGAGAAGCTCCACCTTGGCAAATTTTCGATAAATAGCTTGTGTTTGGTGATGGTTGCATATAAACATTTGAATTTTTCTGCCCTTTTCTATGAGAGCTAAAACCCACTCAAACTTGCCAATATCTTTGAGTGCATTATTCAACGAATGCACACAACATGGTGTCCAAAATATATGCTTGTATTTCTTTTGCACCAACATGCCTGCTGCTTTACAAACAGGGGCAGCATCTGTAACAATTTGGACTACATTTGATGCCCCTACCTCCTCAATGCCGTCACATAGTTGGTTATAAAGATACTCTGCATTTTTTTCATGCCCCGAACAATCCAATGCCTTCAAAAAATAAGGCCCTTTGCTGCATGTTACCATGATATTAAGTAGTGGACGGTTTCTAGTATCCATCCACCCATCCATCACAATGCTGCATCCTTCTGAAACCCACACTCTTTTCAATGGTGCAGTTTTTTGCTCTAATTGAATTTTTTCTTTATCAATTAGAGTAGTGCAAAGCTTTTCATACATAGGTGGTCTATATCCAGCTGGTGCATTGTTGATTGCTTGGACCATCTCTGTATAGAAAGGAGATCGAGCAACATTAAATGGTATTCCATTGGCATAAAAGAAGCGTGCAATTGCTGCATCAACCGCATCTCGACCTTGCACATCAAATAATCTGCCAATGGGGTTTGGGCTACCAATGTGTGGCCTCTTGTGAGAACTTTCTGCTGCTACATCTCTTGAAGACACATCCACCTCTGCCTCTCTATTGATATTTTGATTCTGATTTGCAGCAGTGTTTGTTGAAGCGTGAGAGCTCATATTAGAAACTTTACCATTAGCCCTTTCTTCATCCCTCACAGCCTCATATCTTTCCTTCTCATTTATACAAGGATCAACGCCTTTTCCAGGTATGTGAAGGAAATGAGCCCTCACCCTCGTGTAAGTACCTTGCCATGACATTGGGCATAATTTGCATGAGATCGTGGCTATTCCACCTGAACCCTTCGACCCCTTAACACAATCAACATACTTCCACAACGGATACAAGTCTTGTTTGTTTCCCCCACTCGACATTCTTGATTCAAATTCTACACAAAAACAAAAAAAAGTAAAACAAAAAGACATCATCATTAGAGTTTAGAGTCTTAGACACAGCAAATATGAAATATAGAAAGAAAATTTTAAAAAATTCACAATGCACACTTTTAATTTGTCAAGTTTATACTATTTTTAAAATTTATTTTTAAAGTTTAACTAAGAATACACATCAATGGTGAATGAAGCAGATCTCATAATATTTTTTGAGTCTGATTGGCAACGGTTACCACAACCTACAGCTCGTGTGTGTTTTATTTTAAATTTTTAAGCAAGAAAGCTGCTTCCAAAATGATTTTTTTTAACTATAAGCAGTTTGAGTTTAGTCACCAATAATCTCCACAAGAGTATCGCCCCTGTTTAAAATCGTGGAATCTAAACTCACCAATAATCTCCACAAGAGTATCGATACTCTTGTGGAGATTATTGGTGACTAAACTCAAACTGCGGGGGGACGGCGGCAGGGGGGTGGTGGGGGGGCGGCGCTGAAATACATATAGTACTTGAAAAATTAGTGATAAAAAGATGTATAACAATATAATTATATAACTGTAGAAGCCTAAGGAATAAGTAAAGTTAACACATAAAAACAAAACTTAAAACTTAAAAGTTTAAAGTTTAAACACAATAGCACATTGCAATGATATATCATTTCATTGAACTAGTGAACCATTGAACATTGAAAATCAAAATGAAAATATAGACATTGGAAAATGCAACAAGAACTAGATGTTTCATAATTTGAGTTTCATAATCATGATTCATGAATCATAATTACAATCGACTATCCCTGTATCATCAATGTTCAAACTTCAAAACTTCAAAAACAGAGTACAAAATAGTAAATGCTAACAGTAAATGGCTCCAGGCTAATGGCCTCATGCCTCTGGAAGTCTCCTAGAAGTTTCCTTCGAGTCTCTTAGATTTTCCTTGGAGTCTCCTAGAAGTTTCCCTGGAGTTTCCTTGGGTGCAGGGGACTTCTGGAAGTCTCCCAGAAGTTTCCTTGGAGTCTCCCAGAAGTTTCCCTGAAGTCTCCCAAAAGGGGACTTCGGGGGGACCCCCGGGACGGCGGAGAAACTGGGGGACGGCGGAGAAACGAGGGGACAGCGGAGGGAAGTTTCCTAGGCGTCTCCCCGTCTCGGAAACGTCGCTGTCTTGGAAACGGGTGGTTTTTTTGGGGGGACGCGTCCTCGTGGAACACTGGTATTTATAGCACTTTTGAGGAGACTCTTCGAATTCCTCTTTTCCCTCCAAGAATGGATGCCCCAAAGATATTTGAATAATATTTTCAAATTAAACATTATTTCTCCCATCTCCCTAGGCGTCCCACACTTAGGCACATAAAGTTATATTTTAAAATCATTAAAATACTCCAAGTGTGGCGTCCACCCTCAAGGCCCACCTTTTAAAACAACTTAAGTCATTAATCTAAGCCATGGGGCCCAAAATGAATTTAATTTTTAAAATGACTTAAGAAAATCAATTTGCCACAAATAATCCCCAAAGTGCAAAAAGCCAAATTACCAAAACTGCTTTGCCCGAAATGGAAATTACACTGGATTGCTAAACTACTGCCAATCGGAGCATTGCCAAAAATAGAACTTACTAAAAATAGCATACTGCTAAAAATAGTAAGTTGTTCCAAACTCATTTTATCCATATTTCGAGCAGCCGTCGAAACTTACTAAAAATAGTTAAGTCCAGAAAAGTTGCCTGCTTCAGATGCATGCCATACCATTGCGAAGCTTTCGGAAAACCCAGAAAGAATCCATAATCCAAATCACAAAACTCCAAAATGCAAACCCCTGAAAACACCAAAAACCTCCAAACAGCTAGAAACCCTAATTTTACCTCCGACGAGCCTACGAGCATCCGAAATAGGCTGATGGGCAAAAAAACTGCTCACTGTTGAGATGGGGACATTACAATGTGGTAGTGAAAATATCTTGAATACAAGTTGTGGAAATGTCAACATTAAGAAGAAACTAATAATTGGGGATGGAACATCCAAGAGAGGAATGTCCATCATAATAGGATAGCTATCAACAAATACCATCAATTTATCTGAAATGAGTTTCTTCACAAGATGATGTTATAAGGTGTTAAGGAACCGTTAATACCTGTTAACCCTAGGTTATTTTGTTAGGCATGTATTGAGTTGTAATTAATTGTTTATCTTGAGAGGCTGAACTGCTAGAAAGGCCATCAAAAGATACATTGTAAAATCAATTTGTAGTTTTGAAGATGCTTTGTTTGATTGTTTTTGTTAAGTTGAAGGTGAAATGGCTGCAAATACTAGTAATATTCTGTAATGTTCCACCCCATTCTGCTGTTTGTTTTTTTTGTTTTGTGCTTACTGATTTTTTTTATATTTTGCTTGCCAAGAAATGCAAATAAAGCAAATAGCTAAAGCTAACTAGTTTACAAAAAAAATGCATAAGCCAATTACAACCCAGATCAGTATTTTGCATTAAAAACTCAGTAGAAGCATACCCATTTGCTGCTATGAAAAGTTGTAGGTCTGATTATACAAAACCAGCAAGCTGGTGCATACAAATTCGCCCACAAATCACCAAACCCACACTTCTGCCTTGTGAAACTAATGTGCAGCAATGTCTTCACCCTAGATGACTCCAATGGGAGTGATAGCAATCCCAATCCTAGGCGTTTAGCCTAGAAAATCCACATGCCCCTCTCTTGGCAGGTACAACCCTTGTTGAAGTGGTATGGCCAGCCTCGGCTCTCTAAATAATCTTATTCTCCTTCAAAAACTCTGCCAATATCTTCTCTAATTCACTGTCAATTCTTCTCCGCAAACCCTTCAACAATTCTCTTGAATAAAGGCTGCAAATTGATCAATTCAATCACTAGCATAACCCCTGAATGGAGCAACCAGCAATGAAGGCATTCACAAACAACACACATCCACAATAAATTTCTTGTGTGTAGATCACCAAAACAAATCTCTAGTCTGCAAACAAACAAACTCCAAAAATCTGCGATAACAAGCTACAACAAGACCTCTGAATAAAGCCTTCAACAAGCAACTTTGGGAGATCTTTCACTCTTGTAGCTACTGTTCCATTTGAGGGTTTTCGTCCTCAAAAAGGCAATGGAAACTAGTCATAAACCAGCAAAGGTCATATCCAAAATAATATTCAAGTACATCCAAATGAGCTCTCCAAACCTCCTTTTATACTTTTCCATCGAACTCTCGAAAAGCTTTTTTTTTTAAAATTCAATTTTTAATTAAAACCATTTTAGCTCCGAAAATGATGTTTTAACTAAAATATTCATAATTTGACATGCAAGGTCCCTATTTTATGTGTCCACAATTTAAAGAATTTCATCCCGGTTCTAATGAGCTATAACACTATGGCGCTCTTAAAATATTTTAAATAATATTTAACGACCTTAGTAAAATAATTAAAATAAAGCCATTAATACACTGTAATGTCCCCATTTTCCATTTTGCCTAATCAATATTAATTAATTTAATTATTTAATGTTGCCTAGAAAAAAGTGCAATTATAAAGGTATTATTAAATAATTATATTAATGAGGTTATAAAGTGATGTGGGGAATATTTATGAGATAATTTAATAGTCACTTTTATAATAGAGTGATAATTGGTTTTGGCGGGAAAGCTAAAAAAGCATTATAAAAGGACATGAAAGCTCATTCTATCATTAGGTGAATATTATTTTATTGGAAATTGGAAATTGTTGAGAGTTGAGCTTTCTGGAACGAGAGGATGGAAACAAGTTCAGGTTTAGGGATTTGGACAAAAACCCAAATCTTCTTGTGGGCAGATTCAAATTAGAGTTTGCATTTGTGCTTCAAGGATTTGATTGATCGATTTGCAGAAATTTGTCTCATTCCGAGACAAATTTCTAGGATTTGATAGATTTCAGGATTTGGTTTATATCTGGTTATTGCCGCATAAAGAAGATTGAATATAGCCTTAATAGCATTTGTAACACAACATATTATTACTGCCATCCATTCTCTATAGCCTCGTGCGCAGTAGGTAGATAAAGACAAATAGAGAAATAATTTCCAAATTCACAACTCTTTTTTCAGATAAGACAAAGGCTCACGATAAAGACAAATAAAAGGGAGCCGGTTTGGAAGGTAGCGGGAAGATTATTAGGTCGGGAGTCTTGAAAATCAAATAGCGACCTCTATTTCCTTATTTGTGAGCTTCTCTATGGTTGTCGATTCTCACGTGGCTTGCTGGCAGTCAAACTAGCGCCTATGTGAGGTGCACCTAGTCAAAGAGTTTCTCGTAGCAAGGTAAAAGGAGCTATGGGTAAAAGAAAACCATGGGAGATATTCGTGTGAAATGATACTTTAATGCAACCTTCGTAAAGCAGAATTGTGCCTATTCTAGACATTCACGTGGGGACAAAATGGAATCAGACACCTTTGTCGAATGCTAAATATTTAGTGCTAGCAACAACATGGTCACTTCAAATAAGACATTCCAGATAATGATAAATTGGGGATCGTTGAAGCTGACCTGGTAATAAGACAAAACTTGCTAGTCGTATTAAGTCATTAAGGTAATCCTCAATGCACTCTGCAAATAACTAATCAGGTCCTACATACCTGCCAACTTCCTATTTATTGGATGCTGCACCTACGGTAGGAGTTAGTCGCTCAGGTTGCAAAGTCAACTATTGTAGATAACGATTGGTGTATTGGAGCATGCAAGAAGGCCTTTAAAAGCCTTAAACTTTAATTTGAGTTTAATTACATACATCTACAATGTTGCTATGGATCATTCTCAGGCGTATAAAGAATTTTGCAGCTAATACGGTTTGCGTGAGTTTAGTTTCTAGGTTAGAATAACATCTGAAAACTCTGAAGTAATATTTGCAAGGAATGATTGAAGATGTAAGTTGCATAAATTGTTTACTATATCCGAAATTGGCTTAGTATTTTGGATTGGATAGGAGTTTCCTTAATTATGTATACAAATGCATTCAAAATACTCTTTGTAAGAAGTGATTCTGAAACTGCCTAAAATCCAAAGCATGCCAACAGTTTGACAATATGTCTTCATATGTCAAACTGTGAAAAACGATTAAAAATATCACTCAAAACCAAAGGGGGAAATTATATACACCCATTTTGCGGAAACTGATGGAATGCATCGAAAATGAAAACTGATTGCACTGGAGTGATCCCAATGAAGAATAATGATAAATGGAGCCAAATGGGAGACTTACTATATATAGACGCCCTCTCCAAGAATCTTGGAGAGCACACCAGAACCTAGAAATCACCTCAGAAAGTTGCATATGAGTTCTCCAGACCTCCTAAGCTCATTGGAATATTCAAATAAATCCTCTGATCACATTGACACACAACCACAAGGTCAATGCTAACTACACTACAAGGGAACCTGAAAATGGGGACATTGTAATGTCCCCTTTTTGGGATAACACTAAATCTGCCTTAATCTATCAATTTAAAATGATCACCTTGGGTTTGATTGCTACTAATGAGTGCAAAGCCTGAATGGATGCTCACTCGCCCCCTAGGAATGATCCTTATTTTGCTATAGTAACTGAATTATTCTTCACACATGATCCATGCCTTTGCCATTGGATTTCATCCTTCTTATACCGCGATAGGGTGAGTCGTACCCCTTTATTGATTTGATATTGGTATTACACCCCTGTGCCTTTCCAAGCATCATTCAAAGCGTCCCCCTTATTCTAGACCATAGTACTCAATCGTGATTACACAAAGGGCTCGACCAACATATATAAACTTGGATGATACCGATAGGAATAATACATCTGGTACTGTCTCGCTAATGGCGATTCTTTTATCACACACTGAGACTCCTATCATATCCCTTAGGCCATCCCTTCACTTACCATTTATACGTTTATGGCTTGAATAGAGTGGACGCATCTGCTCACATAGTAGTGCCCCTTAGTTAAGCAATCCCTTATTAGTTTATTAATTGGAGTCCTTCCATAGTTAATCGTTGTTTGTGATAATCACTGACTATAATTCGATGGCTCTTCTTTAATATAATCGCCTCTATTAAGTAATTGCTTCATTCGTTCATTGGCTCAACTATGTAAGTAGTATATCTTTACTTTGTTGTAGTCGGTCTTAGTCGGCCTTGGTCGTAGTCGGCCAATTGCTAATAAAACAATAGTTAGTGAGAATAATACATGTCATGTACTTTCGGGTAATCAAGTCCCGATTAATGTTAATGTTGTTATGAAACGTCGTATTGGTTGGTTATCTAACTACCGCCGAACATTATATGTAGTCAGTTGCTGTAGTCGGGAAATAGTCATGTGCTGATGGTTATACTGATAAGCACTGTTGATACTCTGTGATTGTACATGGTAATATTCCTGATGATGAATAAAGTTTCTATTCTATTATTCTGTTCTATGTTCTGCACGTGACTTAGTTTGCCAGTAGTACGTAGTACTTGAATTACATTCCGTAGGCAAACATTTGGCGCCGTTGCCTGAGCAGACTAGGGCATCACTCGTCATGGCAGCGTAATGGGTCAACCGGCGGAAGAACCTGTAAATGCTAATGAGGAACGGGAAGACCTATTGACTGAAGATTTTATCAACCTGTGGAAGATATCTTTACGAGATCACGTACATAGGGAATCCCACAGACGGGAGATCCCTGAGGAAGTTATCTGGGATAGGTTGGAAGTGAATGACGAGGTGAAGGGCCTCCTGAATCGTATGCCCAGATTGCTGGCCCGTCATTTCATTATTCTACAAGACTTGCGAGAAGAAGAGGATCGGGAACACCGAAGGCAGCAAATACTGCAGCGCTACGAAGAGCGAACTAAACGAGAAGAAGAAGAACGAAACACTAGCCGGAGACGTACATCCGGTAGTCAGCAATGATCGCCTGAACATATTTTAAATGCCCGTACGGCTGACCAAATACAAGAATCGAGTACTTGACGGGCATGAGACTCAGGAAGAAAAGGTTCGGCGATCACTTAGACTGCAAGAACAAGAAAACCGGCGAAGAAGACTGAAGCAAGCCGGTAAGGAATTGGATGAGGACTTAATTGAAATAAATCAGAGCATAAAAAGAACATATGAAAATCTGACAAGAATAGACACATCCATTGGACGAGCGCACCAAAGTTTGACAGAAGGAAGGGACGGAAAACCCTTCGGCACCCCGTATATAGGAAGATATGATCCCGATGAGAACGAAGATGAATTGAGTAGTAGCATCAGCCATTTTCGGGAGTTTTCCTTGTCAGACAATGACGAACACCTAACGAGTGGAAGATCGGAGCCCAGTACCCCGAGGTGGAGAGAGTACCAAAGGGAACCCCAGGAGACTCAAGGTGTCACGGACGCTGAGGAACGACGTGGGAGTGACTCGTACGTGGCCGAGAGTGCAAGTGACGCACCGGAACGTAGTGAGGAAACCAGTCTAATTTGGTCCAACACACAAGGAGGACAGCGGGGAACGATGGCTCATCCGGAGCGACAAAAGCTGTCGAAGTTCATGGGGAATGGGTCTGAAGATCCCATACGGCTTTGTAAGACATGTGAGACTATTTGGATAGCCAGTGGACAGGATGATCCCGACCAGTGGCTGAAAGCATTTCCAGCGACACTCAGAGAGAGTGCCATTGATTGGTACTCTGAATTGGATCAAGCACAGAAAGCTACATGGAGGTTATTGAAGAAAGCTTTCCAGGAGGAGTTCAAACTTCTTCGAGATGTCAGCGAGATTGTTGCAGAGATATACAATACCAAGCAAGGAAAGCACGAGAGTGTGTGGACCTACAACCGAAGACTCAAAGATTTACTGGGGAAATTGGAGGCACAACCGGCCGATGGGTTGAAGAAAAGATGGTTCATTGAGGGCTTGCTTCCGTCATTAAGGAAGAAAATGAAAGTCATACCTCCTTCGTCATACGCCGAAGAATACAATCGAGCAATGGACATAGAAAGTGAAAATAAAACATCCTCCCGAGGGAAAAAGAAGACAGACGATGAGGAGAGTACGGACGACAGCGACGGTGAATCCAAAACAGTACAAGCACTCAGGAAAGATATGATGCGAATGATGAAAGAATTGAAGGCCGGCAAGGAGAATACGAGAGAAGCCAGAGAACTGTGGGGTACGAACTGCAATGCGGAAGGTCACACGAAGGCGAACTGTCCCAAGAACTTATTTTGCGATATCTGCCAAGTGATGGGACATTCCGTCAAGGAATGCCCATACAACTTAAAAGCCAGAAGTGCACAAGTACTCTTCACTCATGGAGAGCCGTCAACACCGCCGAACACACCACCAAAGCCCTAGTACAATAGCAATGCATCCCCTGGAGGTTACCGGAGCAACAGAAGTCCGAGAAACATGATACAGTACAATGCAAAAGGAAGGCCCATGATCCAATGCAGGAAGTGCAACGAATGGGGCCACTTTGCCAGGGACTGCCAAAACGGTCAAGGTTCGGGAGGGAGATTGTGTAAGTGGTGTGGACCAGGGAATCATGAAGATAACGAATGCCCTAAGCAAAAGGGTATCCACATGCTGGAAGTAGAAGAACAAGAGGTACTGGCGATCACCAGAGCACAATCAAAAAAGGCCACTTACCCAAATCCATGTATGGAGAAACAAAGGATGAAGGAAGCAACAACTGAAGTGGATCCACTTGGCGATGGCGAAAGAAAACAAAGTACCTTTGGAGAAGGCAGGAGCCTCTCGGCGGTCGGAGGCGGAAACCAACATCGTACGGCAGGTACTGCAGACCACCATACCGATCAAAGTAATTGACCTTCTCTAGACTATGCCGCAGTTGGGATTGGCGATCACAAACATCGTCGGGGATGGCAAGCAACCGCAATCGGAGGAACAAAGGCAAGAATTGATACCAGAACTGCCACCGTACGGTGAACAAACAATCGAGCCAGTATTGCTCACAGCGAACATCGGGAAGATGCCAACGGTCGTGCATATGGAGATCAAAGGGAATATCTTGACAAATACTATCGTCGACGAAGGATCGGGAGTTAACGTACTACCTGAAGACACATGGAAGAGTCTCGGGAAGCCTACACTTTGGCCACCGACATTCCAACTGGTGGGTGCTGATCAACATGGTATCAAGCCGTTGGGAACACTAATGGCGCAGCACGTGACGATTGGCACACAACAGTTTTTGCTAAATTTTGTCGTCATCCCATTACAAAGGAAAGCATACGATGCACTACTTGGGAGAGGATGGCTGATAGCCGCAAATGCAAATCATAATTGGAAGAGGAACACACTCTCGATCGAGAACAACGGGCGAAAGTACGTCATTGACTTGAAGAACCAGGCCATGAGCGAAGAATTGGCTTCCTCTGGATCTGAATCGGATGGAGGTGAGTCGGATGTGGACGAAGGAAGGAAAGCTATGGAACCGAACAATGAAGGCGTACTTGAACTCGAGAGTTGTTCGGAGGACGAGACAAGCTCACTGAATGGCTTATTTCATTGGCAGATGGAAGACTATGAAGTGTTCCACCGAGAGTGTAACATGCTACAAATCGGGGAAATCAAGGAAGAAGAGAAACAGGGAAGGCCCAGCCAAACATTTCCGGCCGAGAATGGAGAGTACAAAGAAAGAGTATCAAAACTGGACGATACACTAGTCCACAAATCCGAACAGGTACGAGATGAAAAAATTGTGTTGGAGTTAAAAAATGAAAAGTATGAAAAAATTAAAAAATTAGAAAAAAAGAAAAGAGAAGAGAGAGGAGATGAGAGAGAAAATAAACAAAAATTGAAAAAATTAAAGATAGAAGAGAAAAAAGCTAAAAGTCATCAAAAAATGGAGAGTAGGAGAATAAATGACGAAAAACAGGACAAATGGAGGAGAGAGGAGAGAGAAGATGAGAATAATAAGGAGAGGGAATTAAAAGAGATTGAAAAAAGAGAAAAGATACAAAAAGGCGAAAATAAAAGAATTAAAAAGACAGACGTATTATATAGAGCTCGAAAAAATAAAAGAAATAGAGAAATGGAAAAATCAAAGCCGACCAAGGGAAGAGAAATTAAAATTAAATTTAAAATGAAAGTCGTGGCCATGAGGCAAATCGTACGCCTATGGGGAAAAGCCGCCGGGGGAGATAAAACACGGCGAAGTATTAAAAGAGGAAACCTTAAAGTGCAACGTAGCCTAAGCTCGGCCAAGGAGTACGATGTACGACCATATAACACACTGGGAATAATAGGGCGAAAGCATAAAAGGAACCAAAGAAGGGAAGAACGACTCCAAGGAAGAAATGTATCGACCTACAGGAGAGCTGGTATAAGGTACGCAAGAGTTTTCACAGTACAGCGGACTATTACCCTCAATCACATCGATCACATCGTATGACATTCACAGTGTCTCAAGGTTGTACGGCATCTAGGCTACTCTCAAGTCGTACGACATCTAGGAGAGATCTACATCGTACAATATTTAGCATCTTCTCAATTCGTACGGAGTCATGAGGTGGTCAAGAAGGTCGTACGACATCCTTACATCGTACGGCATTTAAAAGAGATCTTAATCGTACGGCATTTACAGGGGAACTGCATCGTACGGCATTCACAGAGTCTGCATATTGTAAGAACTTCACTAGTTATCCAAGTCGTACGACATTGCAATTTAAGGGTCGTACGGATTTTTATCTTGGTTAAGGAACACTCAGCAATTCTTCACATCGTACGGCGTACTAAGAACTCATTGGTCGTACGGCATCTCTAAGATCAGGTCATACGACAGTTTTTTATCCCTCAGGGCGTACGGACAAAGTAGGAGAGAGAAGCCGTAAGTAGCAAGCAGCAAGAAGTCGTACCATTCATCGATCGAGATAAAGTAAAGAAAAACAATGCAAAATTTGTATTTTTCAGCTTCATCAGCCCTTGGACCCCGCGAGGGGCGCTGCCCCTCGAACCCGTTGGGGGCACTGCCCCCAGACCCCCGCAGGGGGCGCTGCCCCTTGACCCCGCTGGGGGCGTTGCCCCCAGACCCCCATCAAATTTATTGGATTTGTCCATTTGCAATACAGCCAGCCAATGTAGTACAATTGCAAGAGCAGTTGGCAGCCGAGCAAATGAGAGTGACAACTCTCGAGAAGTTAGCAGAAAGGGATAGAGTAAGGGATAGAGTATTGGGTTAGTTGATAGAGAATGATACCTAGGTGGCCGATGCACAACGACTTTCAGCACAGAGGGAGAATCAATTACACGAAAAGGACGAGGAGTTGGCATTTTTTATTTTCAGTCTTCTGGAAGACGACTACTTTGTAGGGGGGGATGATGTAAGTAGTATATCTTTACTTTGTTGTAGTCGGTCGTAGTCGGCCAATTGCTAATAAAACAATAGTTAGTGAGAATAATATATGTCATGTACTTTCGGGTAATCAAGTCTCGATTAATGTTAATGTTGTTATGAAACGTCGTATCGGTTGGTTATCTAACTACCGCCGAACGTTATATGTAGTCAGTTGCTGTAGTCGGGAAATAGTCATGTGCCGATGGTTATACTGATAAGCACTGTTGATACTCTGTGATTGTACATGGTAATATTCCTGATGATGAATAAAGTTTCTATTCTATTATTCTGTTCTATGTTCTGCACATGACTTAGTTTGCCAGTAGTACGTAGTACTTGAATTACATTCCGTAGGCAAACAAACTAAACATGTCTTTCATACCATCGATGGTATTGGCATTAGAACCCGAATAGTTATGGCAATGATTTCTGAAAGAAAACCTGATAGTATTGAATACTAGTGTTCCCAATGTACTCACATCAACTATATCTGCTAATTGCGATTCCCTTCTTTAGCGTCACCTTCTATCTCATTATTGAGGTCCTCTAGGAATCTCGCTATTCCTCTAACCGACATATACGTGAAAATTCCCATGAGTTCACAATCTGTGATCTTCCGCAGTCTCAACCAACAGGGATTGACGACAGGGCCCCACTCATGGATAACATGATGAATTCATAGCGACGCTTTGCAATGGAGAACAATGTTCAAATATTAATTGCCTCTGTTTTATTTAAACATTCCTTCAGATACAGGACCCAATAATGGAAACAATCGACTTCTTGTATATATTCAAATGCCTTAGCCTTGAGCGGTGGATGGTAATATTATTTGCTCGGGATAATGAGGTGAGTTGCTGGACTATAATATTATTTATAATTCTATATTTGATAATTATAGTATTATTGTATGTTTTAGTTTTATATTAATTTTATATATTTCAATATCTATTATAGCATAGTAATAATATTAAACTGTTTATATTTTAATATTTATAATATATAATGATTATAATATGGTCTTTGACAATTATAATTTAACATTCTTAATATATTTTGTTATCTTTAATTTTATGATTCCGGGGACATGACAGACATTACATATTCATTTGAAATTCTTAGAAGAGTTGATGTTATGAAATGCACATTTTGTAATATAAGTAGATAAACTGTAAATTTTCTTGATTGTGTTGTGACTTAAGTAACATTTTGTCTAATGGATTTAGGCACCAGTTTGTTAGTGTAGTATCCTGAGGTAATTTTGGACACAAATTCTTTTCACTTTCATCCATCGGTCTACTCAGACATTTGTCAAACAGTTTTCATAATGTTGTTTCGTGTGGGTTTTTAGTTGTGTCCATCGAAGTACTAATCTAGAATGCAGTTCTCTTGTTGAATTTGCTAAAAAACAGGTCTTCATATTCAAACTCAGCTTGAATTAAATGTAATCAACATACACCATATGACAATAATGAATACTTTGGGGACTACTGATATAATTATTTAAATTGGACATTACATAAAATCAAATATTCAAAAATATCAATATCAATAATCGCTGACCTTGAATACTCCAGTCACCATACAACCATATCAAGCGCTATTTTCCTTGTGTAGCACATCCCACATCTGCTGCGTCCCTCTCCTAATTGGAATGGCAGTCAATAAGAAGATAATTGGTGGTTTAAATGCCCCGATAATGGTCAATAAGCTATTGACTGGCTTGACCTGCTCTGACTAAGTTGCCTCTTAGCAGACCCGATAAGGTATGGCACTGCCTTAGAAAAGTGGCGAATGATTTAGGGCTGTGAATAGCAATATATGAGGGCGGCGGCTGTTACCAGACTATTAGGCACCTCCCATAGTATCCATAAAGTCTGCATTGAATTTAGAGTACTGAACATTGGTTTATAACATGAAATTGACTCCCTAGCAGCACACGTCTCCCCTTTTTAATATAAATAAATTTGCACAAGTCCTGGAAGGGGGTGCGACTGGGAACACTCAGCTATCCATCCTCCACGTCACACTTAATAAGCCAAAACTGGGACGACACCCTCCATAAAGTGTTGAGATTGCTTTCGGGAATGACACGACTAACTTAACCCAAGTTTGTGGATGAATATATATGCAAGTTGTGATAGGTACTTAGGAAATTTGATACCTCCTCATAGAATATCGATTCCTTCAACAACCTCAAGACCAATAAATGACCATCTGAAAATATTGGGATTAGTTCGATAGTCCCAAACTGATATGATATTTTATTTTGTTTTCAGATATTCGTCTGCAAACTTAAAACCCAACACTTTGAAATTTCATCCAAACTTTGCAACTCCACCTCAAACCTTGAATATCCTACAAACTCTTCAACTCTGAAAATTACCATAAACCCTTTGAAATTTGTCTTTACAAAAGACTTCACAAATTTTCCAAATCGTTCAACCGTTCATTGAAGCGCAATTGTGAATCTTGTGTGAATCCGCTCTTCAATGAAATTGAGTTTTCGTTCAATCCATATTGAAAGTTGAGGGTTTTCGTCCTCTAGTTCCTAGAAAGCCCAACTCTCTAAAATTCCCAAATTCTTCAAAGATTATATTTTCAAGTGATATAATGAATTCCATTTTGCCACCTTTTATAGTTGACCACCTTTTCATATTTTAATATTAAATATCCGCCATTATAAAATAATTGTATTTAATATTTGAGCATATTATTTAATAATGTTATTTTAATGTTTTATTAATTAATTAAATATAAATATCCTCAAATATTATTTTGGGACAATTTAATATTTAATTAATTAAATTATCTCAGTGGCGACTAATCGGGAATCAGGGACATTATAGTTAGGCACGAAATTGATCAAACCTTAAATGAACTGTTTTTTCGTTCACAATACATGTTTTGATACAAACTAAACGAATCTTTTTAAACGCATTTAATTTAATCTTCAAGTAAATCTGCATGTCTCTTAAGGATCTTGTTTTTAAGGAATTGCTTATTGGAAATTGTAGATATTTCTATTTTGAGTAGAATATGCTAGATATCCTTTTTTCCATTGAATTGTCGTTTTGATTTGTAGTTATAGGCATGTTAGTGGTAGCTAAATTGGGTATCCTTACACTAAGAGGGTTCTATTTGTCTGTAGATCAGTTGTCATGTTCCCTTCTTGAGTGTAAGTTATTGAAGGGCTTAGCATATTTCCTTAATTTTTCCCATAGGCTAATGGGACAGAAAAGAGAGGAATAATTAATTTTAAGTTGTCTGTATTGAATTATTTGAAAAAGGTTAAGTCGGTTAAAAGTGATTATTTAAAAGACATTTTAATATTTTATAACTTTGAAGAAAAAATAAAAGAAAAGAATATAAGATAATATTATATTCCCTCAAAAATTATTAAAGGAGGTTTTGTCTCAAGAAAATGACTCCTTTCTCATTTTATGATTTTCTTCTCCAAAGAGTGAACGCGAATTCTTCTATTGCTTGAGGAAAACCCTTTGGCAAGATGGTTTCAGAGACAAGATGTTGGATTGGACAGCCAACGAAAATGAAGCAGTATTGGAAGAAACACCCGTTGTGAAAGAATCAAAAGTATTCACCATAGCCAAGACTCATCCCCATTTGATAACTTGTCTGTTTGGCCCATCGGCTAACTGGATAAAGTTATATGGCAAGTGGCGATTACAAGTGCCCTATTCAGGAGAGAACGAGTTACATTAGTTATAAACTGAATGTGGATGAGGAAGGCCCAAAGGAAAATGAGGACAAGACAAAAGTGCAATATTGGCATCAACCATCAGAGGAATATTTAGAGGAATACCTAGAGGAAGAAGGACCCAATCTACAACCTGTGATGATGACTGAGAATTATATGGTTGTCCAACGACTAGGATACAATGAGGTTGTAATAGAGTATGCAAAGAAACAACAAATGAATTGTGGCAAGTCGTATATAATCTTGCAACTAGTCCAGCAATTCAAGGGGATGAAGTTAGATGGTACCGGCAACGAGGAGGGAGATTTATTGATGGCCGTCAAAACGTGAATAAAGTTACAGGAAGCCCTCTTATGGTTGATAAGGTTTTTGGCTTAGAATATTTGGGAACTTGGTGCGAATATGAATGTTATAAACGACCATATGATTAATGTACGATACAACACGACATGGAGATAAAACTCAAAATACAATCAAAAGGTCAGTGTAATGTCTGCTCCTTAGCTAGTTTCAGTGTTTTGGTGGATTAGCCTATCAATGGGTCCTCGTAGGCTAATGTTGGTGTTCAAAGGGCCTTATTTGGGAGTTATCTTCTCCAATGTTTGGTGATAATTAGGGACAATCTTCCTAAGGTGTTTCAGGCTCCGTTTGCACTCACTATTTTTAGTAAGTCACTTGGACATTTGGGTCCAACCTTACTATTTATAGTAAGTCATTCTGATGAGCAGTGGAAGCAATGGGTAACCTTGCGTTGTTGGCAGAATTAGTTTAATGTTGATATAATGGGTTTTAATGGAGTTATGATTTATTAATTATTATTAAAGTATTAACATTAATAATAATAAAATTAATAAGTGGATATTATTAATGGAGTTTAATGACCTTTATAATATATGATGTTATTTAATCATAAGGTCAATTAAAAAGCAACTAAGGGGACGCCAACATGAGGATTATATTATTTAAACATCAAAAGCAAATATGTTAAAATATTAAATTGATAAAAAAGCCAAAGGAAATCATGGCTTTTTGGAGGAGGTATAAAAGCTTTCAAAAAGCTCATTCATTCATTCATCATTTACAAAACTTGAGCTTTTTTGCTGTGGAGAAGAAACAAGGGTTTCAAGCAGAAAGTTGATCTTGGAGAACGATAACTCTCTTAGATTCAGTGATCTATAGGTGTGAAATATCATCCAAGGATTGCTCTACAGGTGGCTTCATCTAGGAGCTGCATTTGTGCTGATTGGAGATTGATATTCAGAGTTTTTAGAGGATTGATTGTGCAGATCAGAAAATATATTTTCTATTATCATTGTTGCTGATTGAGCAACAACACTTGGCGTGAGGATCATAGCAGGCCGTACAACTTCCAGATTAGGCATGGTGGTTTCTAGGCTCAAACACCTAGGTTTTTGTCTCCAAACTTTCACCAAATTTGGCGTCCAAGCCAATCGGTTTTGTGAGCAGCAAGTTGGTTGTGTCCTTTGGTAGCTATCAGGAGAGGCGTCCAATTTAGAGGTTTTCTTATTTGCTGGTTAAACCATTTTCAGACCTGCATTTTATATTATTGGCTTTCGAGTATGAATATTGCGTATTTTCCAAGCATTAAATAAAAATGCGAGTTGATAGTTTTAAATGTTTGCTTAAGTATATCTTTACTTTGCAATTATACACATTTTCTTGATAGTTCTAGAACCGTTCAAGCCCTTCGACGAGATATGATGCGCATGATGAAAGAACTAAAGGTCGACAATGAAAAATCAAAAGAAACCAAAGAACTATGGTGCATCGACAGTAAAGGTCACACCAAAAATAATTGCCTAAAAAAATCATTATGTGACATTTGTCAGGCGATGGGACATTCCATCAAGGAATGCCGATTCAATTTAAAAACCAGAAGCACACAAGTGCTCAAGTATATCATCACGGTTGGAGTGGGAACAAAAAATTATATGATAGATGTTGCAGACAACTGTACCTATCAAGGTGACAAACTTCTTACAAACAATGCCGCAACTGAGAGTGGTAATTATGAACATAGTCGATGACAACCAAATTCGATAGGGAAGTCCAAACAAAGACGTAGCAGTACCACCATCGGAAGGTGAACAAGCCCTTGATCCAATGTTACTCATGGTGAACATCGGGAGGAAGCCGACCATCGTACAGATGGAAATCATGGGAAGGAAATTCACAAACACCATTGTTGATGGAGGTTCGAGAGTGAATGTACTGTCGGAGGAGGCTTGGAAGTGTCTTGAGAAACCAACTCTCTGGCCACCAATGTTTCAATTGGTAGGCACCAATCATCATAGCATCAAACCACTGGGTACATTGATGGCGTAGAAGGTGACAATCGACACACAACAATTTTTGCTGAACTTTGTCGTCATTCCATTACAAAGGAGGGCGTATGATGCACTACTCTGGAGAGGTTGGTTGGTAGCATCCACAACGGACCATAACTGGAAACGAAAAACACTCTCCATTGAGAGAAATGGGAAAAAGCATGTCATTGACCTAAAGAATTGGGTTGTGAGTGAAGAATTGGCATCCTTCAAGTCATAATTCGATGGAGGAGAATCGAAGGCAGAAAAAGGAGGAAAATTCATGGAACCTAATGGCAAAGGAGTACTTGACTTCGAGAGTTGCTCCGAGGATGAGATTGTTGAACTAGACAACTAAGAGGGGGAGTGATTCAATTGTAACAAATTTAAACCTTTAAATCATTCACCGTAACTAATCCTTAACACTGCTTAAATGATTAAACATTAAGTGTAAGTGCAGAGATTGAAAACCATCGCACAAACACAACACTAGATTTACGTGGAAAACCCAATAAGGGAAAAACCACGGTGAGGATTAACTCACACTATAGAGAATATCAAAATGGATTACAAAAGGCTCATTGCCTGAGAAATAAGGCTCACTGCCAAAAAAAGGACTCACTATCCGGATCAAAACTCATTGTCTAACAGGCCTAACAACCCAGAGGGCTCACTGCCATAGAGATGCAAAGATAGAAGAGATATGTTACAGAGAGAAGACAATCTCAATGCAATAGAGATTTCCACCACAATTTGCTCAACCACTTGTAGACATGCATGAAAGATAGAGTACACCTTCAGCTCACTGCATCTAGAAACTCAGCATTTAGGCTTCGCACTTATCTGCCACACTCACATCACATACACCAACTGATTCGCATCTATTTCACATCTATCTACTCTATTTCTTTGCACTTATCTCTCTTTTATTGACATTTCACCACTAACTCATCCTGCATTTATACCATCTTCAACTTTGAAACATATCCAGTCGGCCATCCATCAATAAATTCAAATTAGGTTGGCGCCAAAACATCTAGGTGAAATTAGAATGAGGGCGACCCAAACACACACTTGATAAGGACCCAAATAGATCCAACATGCTTCATCAACTTTGAAGATAGTGTTCAACACAAGGTCGGCCAAACCAGTGTAAAACACATAGAACAATTAAGCACGATCCTTCCAGATACCGAAATTAGCTTCATCAAGATCATAACAACTTAACTTTAGAACCGCAAGTCATAAGACTTTAACAAAGAGAAATTCAGACCAACAACTTTTCTCCCGGACCTCAACCAGAAACACAGAAAACCTCAATTCACAATTAGTGAACATAACTTGCACTGTACAATGAATCAGAATCCAAAAATCTGGGTATAGCAACTTCCAACAACCATGACCAACATATCTGAACCACACAAACATAGGAGCAAATCCCAGAGCAAAACTCAGAGCAACCACTGAACACCTACAACCTTTCTTTAATACAATTTTCTCAATATCCTCAACATGAACATCCAATAACCTGCAACCATGATATTAAAGATAACAACCAGTTGATAACCAATTGACTAGTTGACATCAATGACAACACCTTCATTCTTTTCAATTCTTGCAATAATCTCCCCCTTTGTCATTGATGGCAACACATGATGTGAAAAACCATCAAAGACAACATACTAGCTCTGAATACACTTCTCAAGATTTTTCTTTTTGTTGCTCCCCCTTAGTAGATAATCTTTTTCACATTCTTCCTCTCCTCTTTTTCACATTCTTCCTATTCTCTTTTTCAGATACTTTCTGTCCCTCTTTGACATTAATGGCAAAGGCAAAAGATTTTGAACATTGATTTCCCCTTTGACATAGAAAACAAAATACTCATACAATGACAACACATGATACTACCTGCTCCCCTTGAGATGTATCCACCAAAACATCAGTCCAGAAGAAAAATAGATCCATAGATCCACTGGACTGATGCATCTCCATATGCATCTAGTTCAAGAAAGGATGGGCAATGACCCCTAACTTCTCCCAGAGATACTCAAAAGTATCTTTAGGAAGAGCCTTTGTAAATATATCAACAATCTAATCCTTTATAGGGACATACTCAAGCTTTACTTCATTCTCCACAACCTTCTCTCTTAAGAAATGATACCTGATAGATATATGCTTTGTCTTCGAGTGCATCACTGGATTCTTTGAAATGTTAATTGCACTTGTGTTATCACAGAAGATAGAAATAGGATCATCATATACGACTGTGAAATCTTTCAATGTCTATTTCACCCATAGAACTTGTGTACAACAAGATGCAGCAACAATATACTCAGCGTCAGCAGTAGACAAGGAAACTAAATCTTGCTTTTTACTCAACGGTGCCACTAATCCGCAACCAAGAAAGAATGCACCACCACTTGTACTCTTTCTGTCATTTACACATCTAACCCAATCTGCATCTATATAAGCACTTACTGTAAAAAGTCAGTATCCTTAGGATACCATAACCCATAATCTGGAGTGCCATTCAAATATCTGAATATTCTTTTAACAATGACGACATGTGTTTCCTTAGGATCTTCTTGAAATCTAGCCACATGACAGACAACATGCATAATATCTGGTCTAGTAGCAATTAAATACAATAGTCCACCAATCATAGATCTATATTTGCTCTGATCAGCCTTAGGTGAATCATCATCTTTACCTAACTTGCAACCAGTCACCATAGGTGATGCAAGAGCATCTATCAAAACACCAATCAGAAGGGGAACTTCTGTCCCAAACTCTACTTGGAGAAGATCCATTAACACATTCCTCAAAATTCACTATTCATTCAATAAAATCCATCCAAATCATTTGAAATTACAAGGCTTCTAATAAGCCAAATCACCGCATCAACATTCCATCCCTTTATTAGATTCAAATACATTTTAAACAACATCAAATTGACTGAACCAAACCACATACATTGCCTTATAACTCTGTTTTATTAGATTCTCAAATTCTTGCACTATGCTTATATGAGAGCAGCAAACAAGGTATTTTTGACATAAATTTCAGATAACAACTCCAACCCACATCCTAAAACCTATTTTGGATACCCATTTGGCCCTTCTATAACATATATTACATGCAGGTGGGGTTAGTTTGAAACATATCCCTCAAAAACTTGCTGCTACGCTGTCCCAGAGGCTTAATTCTGCAACCTGTCTTCAATAAAATGGCCATAAAACACTCAAAATTCAATGAAATTCGATAAGACAAAAAAAAAAAGTAGACTCATAGGTGCATCAATCCCAATGTCTTAACCATGAAAATAAGTCCGTACAAATCTATACAGCAACCTGCAAACACGTTTTTACCAGTCTGAAATACAAAAAAAAAGAAAGTTTAACCATGCAATGGGGTGTCTAAATGATTTTCTTCTTATTCAAACTTCCCCTCTTGCTTGAAAATGATGTACAATGCCTTTTTGAAGGCTTTTCATCTTCCCCAATCGACAAAAACTTTATATTTTCCCACTTGACTCTTCATATTCTTTGCTTTTTTTGCTTTTTTGCATTTTTACATAATTGACAACTTAGCAAAGTTTGCAAGTTTTGCATTTTCTATTATTTTGACCACCTAGAGACCTAGAAAAGACTCAAATACATTGGAATTGACCTGTACATGACTCTTTTACACACTTTTACATTTGAAAAATCAAATTTTACAATTTTGCCTTTTGAAGGCATTTTGTGACCAAGGTGCACTTGCACCATACAACCAACCAACAAAAACTTTCCAAGTCCCTTTGGAAATATGTTGTACCGACCTTGCTTGTTCTTTCACTTGCAAAACAATCTTCAAATCTGCCTTGGACTGCTTCTTCTTCTTTACTCTCTGAATCTTGTATTTGCCTTTTCTTTGCCTTCAACTCTATCTTCATCTCTGCCTATTAGGTTCATCTTCTCTTTCAAAAGGACACAGGACTGCCCTTTCACCACTCAACTTTTCCTCAACTGAGGACACAGGACTGTCCTTGCAAACTTTCCTCTTTTTTTCACAATTCATTGTTGACCTTCTCTGACCAATCACTTTTCCATCTTCTCAACTACTCCCATCAGTGGAGTATTCTTCAGGCTGCAAACTCAAGTGCTTCACAGACAACTATCCATCTGGTTCTTACTGCATCACAACACAACTCAGCAAACTTCTTTGCCTCACCTAGGTGTCTCCGCTTTTCTCTCCCTAGTCTTTTGGCAACCAGCAACCAGGTTCTTTCTTAACTTGCACAAACTCACACAAACTCACAACTTTTCTCTACAGCTTAGATGGATCAAGCACCTGCAACAAAACTTAACAACTCAACAAACTAAACCATCAGAATCTTACTCACTCTAATACCAATTGATGCAAGATTATCTATCAAAACACCAATCAGAAGGGGAACTTCTGTCCCAAACTCTACTTGGAGAAGATCCATTAACACATTCTTCAAAATTCACTATTCATTCAATAAAATCCATCCAAATCATTTGAAATTACAAGGCTTCCAATAAACCAAATCACCACATCAACATTCCAGACCTTTATTAGATTCAAATACATTTTAAACAACATCAAATTGACTGAACCAAACCACATACACTGCCTTATAACTCTGTTTTATCAGATTCTCAAATTCTTGTACTATGCTTTTATGAGAGTAGCAAACAAGGTATTTTTGACATAACTTTTAGATAACAACTCCAACCCACAACCTAAACCCTGTGTTGGATACTCATTTGGCCCTTCTATAACATATATTACATGCAGGTGGGGTTACTTTGGGACATATCCCTCAAAAAACGTGCTGTTACGCTGTCCCAAAGGCTTAATTATGCAATCTGTCTTAAGTAAAATGGCCATAAAACACTCAAAATTCAATGAATTTCAATGAGACAAAAAAAAAAAGGTAGACTCATAGGTGCATCAATCCCAACTACTTAACCATGAAAATAAGTCTGTACAAATCCATACAACAACCTGCAAACACGTTTTTACTAGTCTGAAATACAAAAAAAATAAAGTTTAAGCATGCAATGGGGTTTCTAAATGATTTTCTTCTTATTCAAACTTACCCTCTTGCTTGAAAATGATGTACAATGCCTTTTTGATGGCTTTTCATCTTCCCCAATCGACATAAACTTTCTATTTTCCCACTTGACTCTTCATATTCTTTGCTTTTTTTGCTTTTTTGCATTTTTACATAATTGACAACTTTGCAAATTTTGCAAGTTTTGCATTTTCTATTATTTTGACCACCTAGAGACCTATAAGAGACTCAAATACATTGGAATTGACCTTTACATGACTCTTATACACACTTTTACATTTGAAAACTCAAATTTTACAATTTTTCCTTTTGAAGGCATTTTGTGACCAAGGTGCACTTGCACCAATAGGAGTGCATATTGGTTTGAAACCATCCATCCCAAACTTCTTCAACATCTTTTTCACATACTTAGACTGCGAAATAAAAATTCCTTTCTTTGTTTGATTAATTTGCAGCCCAAGAAAGAAATTCATCTCTCCAAACATAGACATTTCAAATTCTTTTTGCATATTTTCCGCAAACATCTTACACATAGTTTCATTTCCTCCAAATATAATGTCATTAACATATACAACTACAATCAAGATCTTGTCATTTTCAATTTTAAAATACAAATTACTATCTACCGTACCTTTGTTGAAACCTTGTTGAATCAAATACTTGTCTAACCTTGCATACCAAGCTCTAGGAGCTTGCTTCAGTCCATATAAAGCTTTCTTCAATTTGCACACCATATCCGGTTGATCTAACAGCTGAAATCCTTCCGGTTGTTCCATGTAGACCTCTTCTTCTAGCTCACCATTCAAAAATGCAGACTTGACATGCATCTGATGGACTTTAAAATTTTTATGAGCAGCAAATGGTAAGAACATTCTTATAGCTTCCATTCTTGCCACCAGAGCAAAAGTCTCCTGAAAATCTATGCTTTCTACTTGTGAGTAACCTTTACACACAAGCCTTGCTTTGTTTCTAATCACTTCTCCATTCTCATTGAGCTTATTTTTGAATACTCACTTTGATCCAATAATGTTTTTGTCTGCCAGTCTTGGGACCAATTCCCAAGTTAGATTCTTCTCAATCTGCATAGGCTCTTCTTTCGTAGCTTGCATCCAATGTTTAGCTTTACATGCTTCACTTACAGTCTTTGGTTCAATCTCAGAAAGTAGAGACAGATTTGCGTCACTAGCAGCAGCTCTGCTTCTTGTCAATACTCTTTTTGTCTTGTCTCCAATGATCTGACTTTCTGAATGATTCTTTTGTACATATCTAGGTGTCTTAAGGGACACGACCGGAGCTTCTTCTTCTCTTTCATTTTCTTCATTTTGCTTCTCTTGCTCATCATTTTCTTCCACAATTTCTTCAATTCTTACGCAATCCAGTTCATCAGATACATATCCATCAACATCAATTGAATTCTTCATTGCTTCATCAACCTTAACATTTGCACTTTCTACAATCTTTCTTAGTCTTTTATTGAAACATCTGTAAACTTTGCTTTTAGTAGAATATCCAAGAAAAATGCCTTCATCACTTCTTGCATCAAACTTTCCAAAAGTTTCTTCATCTCTCCTGATATAACATTTGCTTCCAAATACCTTGAAATATTTAACAGTAGGAATTCTTCCATACCATAGCTCATAGGGGGTCTTTCTATTGTTTGCTCTTGCTTGAACTCGATTGAATACATAAACAGCAGTATAAATAGCTTATCTCCAGTAAACTTCTGGTAAACCAACCTCATTAATATTGATCTAGTGGCCTCTTGAATTGTTCTGTTCTTTCTTTCAACAACTCCATTCTGCTGAGGAGTTTTCAGAGCAGATAATTGTCTTTTTATTCCATGCACTTCACAAATCATATTGAACTCATGGGAGTTGAATTGTCCACCTCTATCAGACCTTAAGCATTTTGTCCTCAAATTTACTTCATTTTCAACCATGGCTTTGAATGTCTTGAATCTATGTAATGCATCATATTCCTCTCTAAGAAATTTAACCCATGTATATCTAGAATAATTGTCAATCAAAATCATAAAGTACCTTTCACCTTGTAGACTTCTCGCTCTTGTAGGACCACAAAGATCTGTATGAATTAAATCTAGTAGTCCAGTTGTAGATTGTTCCTTTGATCTGTAATGGCTTCTTGTTTGCTTTCTAAATTGACAATTCCTGCAAATAGCATTAACAGGCTTTGTAATCCTTGGTAAATCTCTCACGGTCTGAACTTCACTAATCCTTGCCAAATTATCAAAATTCATGTGACACATTCTTCGATGCCACAACCAACTATCATTAATCTGAGTCATAAAGCATCGTCCATCAGCACCCTCAAGTTGATAGATATTTCCTTCAGATTTCTTTCCTGCAACAATCACTGTTCCGGATCCTTTCCTAATCTCACATCTCTCATCGTCAAATACAAGGTTATATCCTTTACTGCACATTTGTCCAACACTCAAGAGATTATGCCTTAAACCCTTAGCATAGTAGACATCATCAATATTATGCTTGCCATCAAAACTTACATAACCTATCCCACAAATTTTCGCACCAGTATCATCTCCAAACATAACCAAGCCTTCATCATATTTTTCAAGTTTAACAAACTTACTCTTATCACTAGTCATGTGATGTGAACAACCATTGTCAACAACCCAATAGTTTTTTTCCTGTTTAGCATGTAGGGCAGAGATTACAATACCTTCATTTTTCTCCTTCTCCGGAGGGCATTCCTTCACTTGTTTTTCAGAATTAGTAGAAGTAGGTTCATCTTTTATAGCCAAGAACAAGCATTCATTGTCATCAAGATCTTCATAATCAGTTTCCTCATCAGATATACTAGCATCCTCATTGACATAATATGCTTTGTTGATCTTCTTACCTTTCTTTACTTTCTCATATCTTTGTTTATTCTTTTTAGCTCTTTCCAGACACTTTGCAACATAATGACCAATTCCTCCACAATTAAAGCATTTAAAGGGTAACTTATCTTCATAATTTCCAGAGCCTTTCCTCATCCTTCTCACAAAGTTAGCTTCTACTTGAGCAAGATTTTCTTCATACGGATCTTCAGCTTCTGTAGCCTTAAAAGTAATCTCTGATTTGAATCCATTTGTCAAATTCGGCTTCCTCATCTCATAAGATATCAGAGATCCCAACAACCGATTTTTAGTGTGAGTCTTATAATCTACAATTTGTTCAATAGCACATACCTTTTCACTGTAAGCATCAGGGAGAGTTCTAAAAATTTTCTTTACAATCCTAGATTCATGTATAGTAGCACCAAGTCCTCGCATTCCAACAACTACCTCATCCAATCTCTATGCATAAGCTTTAACATTTTCATCTTCAGACATATGTAGGAGCTCAAACTGTGTCTCCAAATTCTACAATTTTTCCTCTTTGACCCTTTCATCACCTTCATGTGCCTTTTCCAAAGCATCCCAGACTTCCTTAGCAGCCTTCAAATTTTGAACTTTAATCAACTCGTAGTGTACCAGACTATTCTTCAAAATGTACTTCACCTTATTGTTCGCTTCATGTGCCTTGATCTCATCAATCGTACTTGGACGATTAGCAGGAGTGTAAGGATTCTTATAAGCTTTCTCCGCATCATATCCACAGTACTCCAGATATTCTTCCATCAATATTTTTCAGATAGCATAATTAGTTCCATCGAACCTCGGATAATCATGGGTAATTTTGCTAGCCATCTCGGACCTTAAGTGGTTAAGCTCTTCTCCAAGGAACCAAACTCTGATACCTATTGTTGAACAAGACAACTGAGAGGAGGGGGTGAATCAGTTGTAACAAATTTAAACCTTTAAATCATTCACCGGAACTAATCCTTAACACTGCTTAAATGATTAAACATTAGGTGCAAGTGCAGAAACGAAAAACCATCAGACAAACACAACAACACCAGATTTACGTGGAAAACCCAATAAGGGAAAAACCACAATGAAGATTAACTCACACTATAGAGAATATCAAAACCGATTACAAAAGGGTCACTGCCTGAGACACAAGGCTCACTGCCAAAACAAGGACTCACTGTTCGGATCAAGACTCACTGTCCAACAGGGCTAACAACACAGAGGGCTCACTGCCACAAAGATACAAAGATAGAAGAGATATGTTACAGAGAGAAGACAATTTCAATGCAACAAAGATTTCCACCACAATTTGCTCAACCACTTGCAGACATGCATGAAAGATAGAGTACACCTTCAACTCACTGCATCCGGAAACATAGCATTTAGGCTTTGCACTGATTTGCCACACTCACATCACATACACCAACTGATTCGCATCTATTTAACATCTATTTGCTCTATTTCTTCGCACTTATCTCTCTTTTTTCCACATTTCACCACTAACTCATTCTGCATTTATACTATCTTCAACTTTGAAACATATCCAAAGTTGGCCATCCATCAATAAATTCAAATTAGGTCGGTGCCAAAACATCCTAGGGTGGAATTAGAATGAGGGCGACCCAAACACACGCTTGATAAGGATCCAAATAGATCCAACACGCTTCATCAACTTCAAAGATAGTGTTCAACACAAGGTCGGGCAAACTAGTGTAAAACACATAGAACAATTAAACATGATCCTTCTAGAATGGAAGACTATGAGGTGTTTCACCTCGAGTGCAATATGCTACAAATCAGGGAGATAAAGTAAGAAGAAGACAAAGCCACGACTAGTCAAACATTTCTTGTCGAGTACGGAGAATATTAGGAGGGAGTAGCAAAATTGAATGATAGGCCAACCCACAATTTCGAATAGGACAAATCAATCAAGTACGAGGAGCTAAAGATGAAGGTAAACTGGAGAGAGCGGGACAACCCAAAATTAAATGGCGAGGGAGATAAAAAGAATAAAAAGCAAAAAATTGAAAAATTTGACTAGGTTGAAAAGTATTGAAAAAGCCAAAAAATTTAAAAATCAAGGGAGAAAAATATTAAAATAAGATGGGGAAATATTAAATTAAAAAATGCTAAAGTAATGATGAAAAGAATCAAAATATTAAAAGTATGAACAACACTAATAAAAGTTGTACGACCAAAAGGAGATGATAAAACATTTCAACAACAGAGAAGTAGAGGTACATCATCAACCACACTAAGGAAGGCGAAGCAAGGGTTTTCAGCGCATATTGTATGCTTAAAGAGAGGAAGAAAAAAGTTCAAATTCATATGATTACAAAGGAGGATTGGGGTATAAGGACAAAAAATAGTGATCACACTACAACAAGGGAAGGTGATTGTACGACTTAGCGTACGACGAGCAGAAGAAAAACTTGTATAGTGGTTAGTATGACAATCTAAGGAACTCATACGGTGGATAGTATGACAGTTTTAGGAATTCGTATGGTGGTTGGTACAACGGTTTGAGGAATGATGAAGGGAAACACACGTTGTACGGATGGAGTTTAGCATTGTTCGGTGGCACAGTAAAGGGCAACTCATGCAACAAGACACTTGCATCATATGTACGATGGATATTGGGTTGACTGTACGACATACGAAGAAAGAGAATATCATACGGGTACGACCAAAGCACTTCATCGCACAAGAAGAAAGAAAGTATATTGTATGGACGGGGGGAGTGAAGATGCAACCTGGAAAAAAAATGATAGTATGAAGGTGTTTCCACATAGTATGACGCAAAGAGAATGTACAAGGCATACCAAGTAAGAGGTTGGTTGAGAGTGGCATGAAATATCATATGACACCTAGTGGCATGCCAGAGTCTTCAAGACCATACAGTTAAGGCAACCTCAGTTTCCTTAAAAATTGTTGGCGTTACAATTCGCACCTCTGGAGTGCATATTGGCAATTGACAACTATGCACAGTATTAACTGCTCATCAAATTAGGAGGGGAAGCTCCCTTTTTTGCTGATATGCGTAAAAAGTAAAGTATTCTAAAATCCTATCTTTTTGACTCAGTTGGTAGAGGCACAAGGTTAAGAAACCCAATACATTGCAGCTAAGGTTTTTCTATGGTTTTCGTAGATCTTAACTACAACTAGGTTAATGCTAAAACTATCCTGTCTCCTCTAGATAAACAGAGCAAGAGGAATTAGGAGCAGGGAATTGGTATACGATAAACTTTATATCAGGATTCCCAAGGAGGCAGGACACCTATTCGAGGTGTAGGCTGAAATGAAGGTTATTGGAAACAACATCAAACGGCAAGCTAGTTCTCAGGATTCCCAAGGAGGTGGGAAACCTATCTGAGGTGTAGGCTGAAAGTAGATTACCGAAAACAACACTTAAACGACAATCTTTATTTCTAAATTCCCAAGGAGGTGGAACGCCTATCCGAGGTGTAGATATGAAAGAAAGACTATTATAAACAACATCAAACGATAAGCTTTATTTCTAAATTCCCAAGGAGGTGGAACACCTATCCGAGGTGTAGATATGAAAGAGAGATTATTTAAAAACAAATAAATTTGGGACAACAAATTGCATGAAGGACCTAACACACAATGAATGATCAAACCAACTTGATATTAAACAAAGTGAACCGATACATAATAGCAATATTGCACGGCAAGGTGGCTCAACAATTTGTTATCACAACAAAAGTTAAAATACAAATGAGCAAGGTTGCTCTTATTTATAGAACCTAAAAGGAGTAGGGAACCCTAAAATCTCCTTGAGGTAACATCAGTCTTGCAAGCATGCAAGATTTATTCTTAAGTCTAGATGTATGCAACGTAACAGTTAACTGATTCTAAACTAAACTAATTGGACCTTGCAACACGCAAGTCCTTATTGATTTGAGAGTCAAGTGATAACCAACATCAGTTAACTAAAATCCTAACTAAAAGCTCCACACAAGAGACTACAAAATAGACGTGCACAAAGGTGGGACAGCGAGTTAATTTGGAAAGAGGCATCAAGTTAATTGCTGTGTCAAATGTCTATCTTGAAGAGGTGGGACGTCCTGTCCATTGGTTGTGGATCTTGAGCAATTAACTCCTCCAAGAAGTTAACTGCCTCATCATTTGAAGGTCATCATATGTATCAACTGTCAATTCATTGCTTGTTAGCAACTTGAGCAATTTTGGAAATATCTACGCACTCAAACTGACATTTTATTGACTGGTAACTTTGGCGGCTTCATAACTAGAGTGAAGGTCTCTATTTCTTCTGTAGCTTTACGCTTCTGACACTTTTCACGTTTTTCTCAATGGAAGAGTGTTGCATGATGAAACCATGAAGTTTGACTGCGAATACTCTTGCTGTGAGAAATGCTCTTGAACTCGCTGCGCACGCAGAATTCCAACGGTATTTAACCCTCTAAATTGGCCTTGGAAGACTATTAGCTATATGAGGTATGAAACCATGTGGACTTTGAGTGACTATGCCTGCCAAATTGTCTGAATCAACCCTCTGGATGTGCTTTATGAAAATCGGTGTCAGCTTTACTTATGAAATCGTGAATTAAGACCAATTTGGTCTTGAATTCAATTTGAGTGAACTTCATTATGAAAAACTAGCCTGTTGACTGTAAACACGGCTATGTTCAGACAACTTTTCCGGTGAGGCTAAAAATGGCTTCTAGCGAGGCTAAAAATAACCTGTTGAGGGGCAATTTTTACGAAAAATTTTGAGACGTGAGTTTGGTAGAGAAAGTATTTCTAAGCAAACCCACAACGTCAGAAATTCAAAAAAATGCCTTTTGCCTTGGCATGCGAAGACTTTTTGAAATAGAAGTAACAGGCGTAGCGGGGGCTACGAGTGCAATTTTTCCCGAAAAAATCTAGCATATGGGTTTTGTAGAGAATGAAATTCTAAGTCAACCCTAATTATCAGAAATTCGAAAAAAATGACCTTTACTCAGGCATGCAAGAGCTTTTCAATAATAGAAGTTGCAAGCTGTAGGGGCACTAGGGGCAATTTTTCTCGAGAAAAACTGGCAAATGGGTTTTGTAGGCGCCAATGAGCTGATCAGACCCAGATCCTTCACTTTTCAAAAAGTTGACTTTTTGACTAGCATGCAAAAGAACCTTCGAAAAAAACACACTACTTCAAAATGAGAAGTAGCGGGACAATTTTCTCGAAAAATTCTGGAACATGGGTTTTTGCTGCCAATGCTGCGCTGAGTGAACCCAAATGACCAGATTTTGAAAAAGATGCCGTTTGCTTTGACATGCGAGAGAAAACCTAAGACAAGGATAGAAGAATTTTAAGAGAGAAAATAGAAGTTATATTTTGCCTCTGAAAATGATGCCTATGCCTTGAATCGAGTTTGATGAAGTCTGGAATGCATGCTCTCAAAAGATGAAGTCTGGAAAATAAATCCTCTGAGCAATTTGGACCTAGCATTGCGAAGAACACTGAAAAATATCACTTGTAGCACCTTCAGATCTTACTTGCACGAGAAAATGTGTTTTCCTTTTACTTGTGATGAGAATAATGGACGCCCAAATGCCTTAATGAATAAATTTCATGAATTAAGGCGTTACCTTTAGTTAAAACCTAAATTTAGGATGAAATAACCTCATCGGGCCTCAATTTAGTTAACTGAATGAAGGTAAAACCCTAAAATGGGTGCCACTCAGCATGCACAAATAAATTCACCACATGCAAGAAAAATTAAGTCATTTTGAGGTCGACTTAGAAGTGAAACTGGAGTTTTAATATTATTTTAAGTTTAGTTCAAAAAATCCTCCATTATAGGGCGGCTAAGTCACTTGAGTTTCAAAAGTCGAAGTTTGACTTTGGGTGCCAACTCTCGAGACAAACTTTTTGAAATTTTTTATTTTAGCTTTTGCAAATGTCACTGAAGCCTATGTTTGATCACTGATTCTGAATGATTGATGAATCCAATAGACTAGTTGACAGTCTTGTTGAAGAGCAGGATCAAAATTGACAAGGATCTTCTTGAGTTTGCAAACCCTAATTATGACTTTTGAGCCTTCAAAATTTTGGGCCAGGGGCGCTTTTTCTCATCAAACTTAGTATTCTCATGCATTTTCATCATTTTGAACTTGATTTTGGCCTCCCTTCATTCAACAACTCCCGACACTTGACAAATTTCCTGAGCTGGCTAACAGGTCCACAACGGAGCTGGCTTCATTTTGAACATGGTCTCCTGGAGAGCACAAACCCCAAAAACCTTCATTTGACAGGTGAAAATCTTGGGCACCCCTGGTCTCCAGGGGCGCTATTATTTCCAGGCTCAGTCATTTTCACAACTTGCTGATTCCTCATTCAATCTCTGGCTACCGGGTATTGACAAATCTTTTGACCTAGCTGGGATATGCAATCGAAAGTTGGAAGCATCATAGATAGGATGAGCATTTGAACTAACCCAAACAACAATGTTTGAGGGCTCAAAACCCTATGCGCCCTTGGCCTCCAGGGGCTCTTTTTGCTCTGAACTCACAATTTGACCTTGACTTTAACGTTCTATTTGACTCCTGATTCTGGCCGTTTGACAACTCTGATTCATCCGCTGACGAACTCGTTGCAAAGCCTAATCAAGTCTGAGACAAAAATCTTAGGTGTTATTTGCTCAAAAAGCTGCATCTAGTACCTCAAAAGTTTGGGTGCCCCTGGCCTCCAGGAGCTCTTTTCTCTACCAGTGTTAGTCAAATTTTCACCAATTTCATTTCCTTCGTTCTTCGTTCAATCTGGAATTTTGGGCGTTAGACAAGTCTGTAGACTTGTAACTAGATTCATCGCGAAGCTGATAGGATGTTGAGCAGATGCCTTGAAGAAGACAACCTCTGAAAACCACTTCTGGTTGTCCAAAATGATGGGCACCCTTGGCCTCCAGGGGCGCTTTTGCCTTGATACATTCCAATTCATCCTCCGTTTTATGTGTCCATTTGATCAACAGTTGCTGCCGTTTGCTAAGTCCTGCGAACTGGCTAACAAATCCATTGTGAAGCTGGGCTGAAGCTAAGAAGATCATCTGGAGTAGTCAATGCAAAAAGCTGACATTTGATGCCTTGAATTCTTGGGAGCCCCTGGCCTACAGGGCTCGCTTTTGTCCACTAGAGAGTCAAATTTTGACTAATTTCATCTCCCTCGTTCTCCTCTGTTCTTCGTTTGATCTTCAAATTCAGGTGTTAGACAAATTTTCTAGACTGGCTGGCAGGCTCATTGCGAAGTTGGTAGAATTCCGGAGAAGACCTCTTGGAAGTGACAAATCTCAAAAAGTTGATTTGGGCCCTTGAAACCTAGGGAGCCTCTGGCTAGCAGGTGCTCCTTTTCTAGACTTTAGAAAATTTTTCGATGATTTTCACTACTTCGAAAAACCCCTCCGTTGCGAAGCGTCATTTTGAACATTTCTCGCCATAGAATCTTCGCTACAGCATTTTAAGCTTAGATTTCGACACCTAGTATCTGGCCATCTGCCATTGTTGACCTCAGAGGTCCTAACTTTTCTTTTGAAAAAGTGAAAACAACCCACCAGATTTAAACTGATTTTTCTTGATTCCAACTTCACTACTATGATCATGAAGTGAAATAAGCCAATCAAAATAATTTTTAGTCAATTCTGGCAAGATCCTATTTTTAGGATTTTTTCTAAAAGTAGGGGTCTGAAAACCCTAATTTTCAAAATTTTCAAATTTTGCCAGTATCTTCTAGACAATAAACCCACAAAAAGCCCATACTTTGTTTGACCAAAAACTGACTTTTCACGACAATTTTACATGATTTAGACCATTTTAATCAAAATGCCTTAATGAAGCAAAAATTTTGTTTTCGGTACAACACAAACCAACAATGATGTAGAACATAAGGAAAATTGCAACAACATACAGATGAAGCAGAGAGTTGTAGGAGAAAGTCGAGGAACATAAGGGAAGAATTATCACATTGTATGACCCAACATTCATTGGAGAGTAGGGTGATCAGTCATCAGACCTCATAAATGAAGTTGTTGTAACTGTCTCTTGAAGAGACATTGCCTATTTAACCCATGTCCGATAGTGTCAAAATATTATTGCCAGATAGTGATTGCAGACATGGCTACCAATAGTAGTAAAGGGAAGTGGCCAACACCATTAAGACGCCACATTGCATCGTGGAAAATGGCGAAGGGGAAGGATGATGACACCATCACAACTGATACCATCACTTGGGAGAGTCTCAACGGCAGTGAGTGTCGCTCATGGTGGCTAGGAGCACATGATGATCACATCCTGAAAGTAGCACTTCAGCGGACGCAAGTTGACAAGGCTGCTCAACTTCCATTCTTCAATTCGAGGGATTTCGAGCCATACTTGCACCGGATGATAGTACAGTGTAACCGACTCTCTCACAAGTTGGTCGTTGACTATAGAGGATGCGCAGTGACCATATCCTTCATGCTTGTAGAATTCATGAGGGTATTTGGAATACCTTGGAGAGGAATACCAGTGGCCAAACCTATGGGGAAGATGTCTTGACAACAGAAGGAGTCACTCTTGTAGAGAGTATGTCGTTCAAACTTTACCCAATAGGAGAAGGATAGTATCTAGAGTGCGAGTAATAGAGGTCCAAGGAAAAATTTCCTCTCTACTCCTGAGTAGAAATGCATCCTCGACTTGATCAAGTGTAGAATCGCAAAGCTAGTAAAGTGTTGGATATTGCAGTGTGGATGATTATCCTCATGGTCGGATTGGGTATGGGGATGGTGTACAATTGGGCGAGTATACTTTCTAAGAGGATATGAGAATTCATATGGCTGAAGTACAAGGCGTTCTACATGACACAACATGCCATTGGACTCTTACTGGATGCCATTTGCACATAGGTACCCTCAAACAAGTGGGGAAGATTCCAGTCCGTAGGCCAATTCGGCACGTCCTGGCTGACTATGTTCTATTGGGCAAACTTGGGTGTGCAAACAACGGGGGAGGAGACACCTCAACCAATCGTACCATTGGAAAATAAGAGAAAACACAGAGATAATTCGCCTACTTCGTTGAGTGGAGACGACTATAAGGCCATTGAGTTATCTTCTTCCACAGAGATGAGTACGTAGGAGGTTTCACTCACAGGAGAGGCATAATCTCAAGAGGACATTGAGGAGGCTATCCCCATACAACCAACTATCATAGTGCAGCCAACCATCCTCATGCAACCAACCACGGTACCAGTTACATTACTAGTTACAACCCTATCTCCTACACTACCAGCAACACCACTAGCAGCAACACCACTACCAACACTAGTAGCACCGCCACCTTTAGCCAATGACATTGAAGAGGATGTGGGGATTGCTAACTGGTTGGGTATGATGGGGGCACCGACAGATGCATCTCCACCAGGGTCGCTAGGATTATTGGCCGAGGACACAAAACCACCACATGAGCGAGAGTCAACTGACATGGCAGTTGACACTTAGACGGGCCCTTTAGAGCCCTCATAGCCAACTCTGCTAGCCACAGACACTGCCATGGCTATAGTGCCAGACACAGATCCACAACCACATCCGACAGCGTCAGGAGAGGAGTCGAGTGAGGCTGAGTCCACTGGTGTATTCATTGAGATTGGTCGGTCGTATGCATACGACCCCATCAACACTGTGCAAAGGTACCTTGGAGAGCTCTAGTCCATGGCGAGGGTGATGTATGAGGTAGGGGAGATATTTTGGCAGCTGGATATCGTGTGTGATTCGTTGGTTGTAGAGGAAGCATAGAGGATCTTGGCTTTCATGTATGTTGGATGTGAATGTAGTATGCACACTATTGTTTTTGGCTGTGTTTGATTTCTGATTTGTTTTGGTTTTTGGTTTTGATTTGCAAGATAGAAGATATAGAGAAATAACATCAATACAACCAATGGAAATATGGTGCAAGAACACCCAAATGCAATATTTCTGATCTTTCTTCAAAAGGTTTACATCTGAAGCTATAAATCAGGTCTAATACGAATTATCTAGCATAATAATGGACTGATTATTGCTCAGAAATTACAAACAGCAGTGCTAATGACTGTGATTCAGAAAATCTATCATTTAGGAACATACCCAGCAAGAAGTATTGAGTTGCAGGTCTGAAATAGCACTGTAGCAACAAACTGTAGATGATAGAAATGTTCATATCTCCATTCCAAGTGATTTCTCCATCCCACAAACCCTAGTCGCCTGCTGTCCAAGGCTAGGCACCTCCTTTCAGTCCAAAATCTACCTCCAAAACAAGGCATCCAGCCTCCAAAACCCACATGCTCTTCTCCAGCTGTACGACCTGGTACAGGAAGGGTACAGCCGGCAAATGAGAGTGAAATAAGCTGCAAATATTCCCCTTCCAACTGATATTTAATCACTCAAAATCTGCCAAAAGATTTCCCCTTCAAACCCCAACAATCTCCAAAATATATCTCATCAAGAAGCTCAAATGTAATTTCTGGATGAAACCACCTGGAGAATCCACCAGGAATGGTTTTTCACAATCAAAGTGGATGTTCCTTGTGAAGATTGTCGCCGTCCCAAAGCCCTTGGAAGACAATGTCAATCAGCAAAACCTTGTTCATTCAATTTCCAGCATAAACTCCAAATGAGCTCCAAAATGCCTTTTATATTTTCCCTCAAATCCTATGCCCCCCTTGGAGAAATAAACATACTTTATTTTACTTTAATTTTTCCTTATGTCTCCCACTTGGGCGTCCCATTTAATGAGGCTAAAATATTTACCTTTTAAAATTATTCCCGATGTCTTCCCAAAAGTCACCTTTTAATATTTTAAGTAACACTTAGTTAAAATATTTTAATTTAACTTTATAACTTAAGCCTTAGATAAAATAACACCTTCAAAAAAGTGATTTATTTTACTTTTAAAACATTTTCGGCACTGAAAGTCACTTATAAGCATCCCATCATTTAAATATTTTCGTTCTCTTTCCAATGAGCTATAATGCTAATTTGCTCGATTAAATAGTTTAATTAAAATGGCAACCTTAGTAAAATCAATTAAATATAACTCAATATTACACCCAATTAGTGGAAATGGCCGAAATGCATCGGGACCAAAAATTGACTGCGCAGGAGTGATCCCGATGATGAAAGATGATAAATGGACCCTACTGGGTAACTTACTAAAAATAGACGCTCCCTCCAAGAAACTTGGAGACCACACCAGAAGCTAGAAATCATATCTGAAAGTGGCATATGAATCCTCCAGACCACCTGAGCTCACTAGAAACATCAAATAACTCCTTTGATAATGTTGACACACACCTATAAGGTTAGTGCCAGCTGTAATGCAAGAGAACCAGTGAAGGAAATTTTTTTAGATGCTCCATCTCACAGGGATAGCCGGGAGTGGAGATGGCCGAGATGTTGGTCTGGCATCCTCTGAGACCTATAGCTGGCGGAAGGCATGGTAGAGTTCTCTTAGCTCTTCATGGGATGGAGCTTTGCTATAGAGATGTCTTTCTTAGGTTGCATCGATATATGGCTTCCATTGAGGAGGCCAGATAGTCGAGAGATAGAGCCCTCCCACAGGCTGAGACTATCTGAGCAGAGTTGGCCAATCTTATCCGGAAATCTCAAGAGCAGTTGGCTCAGGCGACAACGACAGAGCGTGCTTGGGTCACAACCCTGAAGTAGATGGTAGTGGAGAGAGACAAATAGTTGGCTGAGAGATGCTTAGCTAGCTAAGAGGGACAAAGAGTTATAGGTGAAGGTGCAAGAGGTAGAAAAGATGACAACTAAGCTACAAAAGAGAGAACAGGAGCTGGAGAAGACAAAGAAACAACGGATGGAGGTTGTTCACATGTTCAAAACTGGTCGAGAACGAGAATTGGTGGCTAACCAGAGGCTCCAACATCTTTGCTAGCAACACTTGATGACATCAACACCCACGTCTTTAGTGCATCTAGGGACGTCTTCTCATCCTCCCTCTTCTTAGTGATTAGTTTTTTGTTGTATGTACAGTCCCTAATTTTGTTGTTGTGTCATTTGGAAGACGACTTTCTTTTTGAGTGGCTAATGTAGTCGGCCGAAAGTCAAGTGAATATATTTTATTCAACTAGGTTATAAATAAATAATTGTGTTTTGTAATCACGTGTTAGTCCCTGATGGTTGTTATAGTCGGTTAGTAGTTATTGAGAGTTGGTAATCTTAACCAACATTGGTCTACTATTTATATGTACTTGTTGTGCATAGTGGGGACCATTGTTATGATTTTCATGTACTCATTGCATATCCGAGAATTGAGAATAAAGCCACATCTTTCATGAATTGTTGCAAGTACTTTATATTATGTTCTGTATTTTGTTATTTCCGTTTACTCTTTAACTTGTCAAAGTAGAATAAGCGAGTGTTGTACCCAAAATATTTTTTTTGGCATTCTGTATAAATTGAGCTAAATCTTGTTAAAATGCCGTTAAAAGTCTGTTTTAGGTCAAACCAAACATAGGGTCTTTGTGGGTTTCTGTCAAGGAACATATGTGCAAAATTCTGAAAAATTTGAAAATCAGGGTTTTATGCCCCTATTTTCAGGGAAACCCCCGAAAATAGGACCTTCCCAAAAATGATTGAAAATGATTTTGATAGGATTAAAAGGCTTCACGATCACATTGGTCAAGTCAGAATCATCAAAAGACATGTTTTACTCTGGTGGGTCTATTTCTATTTTTTAGGAACAAAGTTAGGAGCTCCACAGCCATTAATGGCAGATTGGCCAGTACCAGGTGCTGAAAGCTAAGCTGCAAAAGCTTCAACGACGCAACCATGGCAGGAAAGGTCTAAAATGATGCTGTTTGATGAAGGAGATTCTTGAAACCCAAAAAGGTCAAATTTTGACTAACTCTGGAAACGTTACGAAGGAGAGACAAATTCACATGCTGAAAAGAGCCTTTTTCAAGCAGGGGCGCCCATGATCTTTAAAGGTCAAATGCAGCCTGTTGAATCATCCAAGGCAGTCATCCTCGGCGTTCACTTGCTGGCTCGACAACGACACAAACAGCTAAATCATCTGATGAGTTGATCATAAGTAGTTGCTGACGAAGCAAAAAGAGGCAGTTGAAGAAATATCAGGAAATGACTGTCAAAGGTGAAGATCAAAGAAAAAAGAGCCTTTTCAAAAGAAAGGCGCCCTTCTTTTTGGACCTCTAGATGCTGACAAAAGACCAAAGGCCTCCTAGGACAATCTTCTCAGCCTAGGTAGATCTCAGCAACGCAACTGCAAGCACATGCATCTGATGAGGCAGTCAACAAATAATCAGGATCAAACTAGGCAACTTTTCAGATGAAGAGAACCATGTTGAAGGACAAAAGCGCCCTTTTCAATGAGGGGCACCCTTGAATAAAGGAACCCTAAGAAGACTTTTGAATTTCCCAACTCCAGTCATCTTTGGCGAAACGGAGCTGGCTACCTGACAAGATATCAAACAAGATCATCTGATTCTTCGATCAACGAGAAATCCAGATCAAAGCACGAGAGGTCATTTCAAAAAGCTGAAGAATGAAGATTGAAAATTTACCAAGGCACAAGCAAAAGCGCCCTTTCTTTTGATGCCCTGAACTCAGCTTTTTACCATCATGTCTCCCAGGCACTTCTCTTCAGGTTGGATCCAGCTCAACAGTGAATGTGCCAGCAACAGCTCAAGATCAACAAATCAGGCTAGATTCAGGATCAAACTGAGGACATTCAAGAGAAAATAATAAAAAACTTGCAAAAATCAAAAGGGACGCCTAAAAGAAGTCAAAGGTCAAGTTGTTGACTAAAGTCAAGATATTTTGAGTTAAACATGGCTAAAACACTCCATGATCAGTGGAAATCACCTTTTTGAACTTCAGATCAAGCCTAAACCACTTTTGATCATGTTAGGGTCCCAAACTTATGGATCTAAGGCTTGAGTCTATATAATCTAAGTATAGGTGTCCTAGTTCATTATTTCATTGCAGGTTAAAGATCAAGAACAGTCATAAGCTCTCAAGGACGCCATTTACAGATTTGGACAAGGTTTTCATTCGTTCTTCAATATTTCTTGCAGATCTGAAGCAGGAGAAGATTGCTAATTTGAGGATTGGATTCAAAGACAGATTTTCTCAGGGAGTCAGATAAAAACTTCCAATCCATCTTCTGTCTAGTTCCTCTCTTCTTGTCTTAGGTTTTCTTGCATATTGCAAAAAGGCAACGAGCTACATCAGATCAGATCAACTGGGTAGATTCAGCATAATTATCCAGAGAAACCCATCTCGTCAGATTTTCCAGAATCGGCAAACTTGCTGCCCCTATTTTTGGGGGTTTTCCGAAAAAGTTTCAGAATCAAAATTTTGAGGAACTGGGCTTGTTCAGCATTGAAGCACGAACAAAACCCATGTGCCAGACTTTTTCCGGAAAAATACTTCTTGGCAGGGCACTATTTTCAGGGGTTTTCGGAAATTATCAAAACAATGTCAAGTTTACAGTCAATCTTTAAGTTTTTTAAGATGCAGTACTCTCAGGTACAATATGGGACCAAGACGGCCCTATTCCATGATTACTTGAAAATAGTTGACACAAATTTACATCAGGTAAATCCAGTGGTTGATCTAGAGCAGCTGGAGGGCATGAATTAGATCACATTGCAGAATATTGAAGAATCCGGGTTGCTACAGGCCGCATCCATTCCCATCACGCTACAAAGCGTGGAGCTTGTAATCGCTTGTGTCAAGCATTACAATCCTACCACTAGAGAAATTAGAGCAGTAGATGGGAGAATTGTTTGCAGTCTAAAGCCTCAGGATATTGAAAAGTGCTTTGATATTCCATCATGTCCTAATAGCAAAGTCATATCAGTGACGGAATGCGAGAAGGCATTTGAGACAGCCAAGGACAAATGTCAAAAGATAATAGCTGAAAAATGGCTAAAAGTGACAAAGGCTAGCTTGCCTAAGTCAGTGGGACGAGGAGAATGTAAAGATGAGTACACAGTGTTAATCACTCTACTCAATAGAATCACTGGAGAAGAGGATGGCAATCAATTCCAGTCATGGATGTATTATGTCATTGCGAAAATCATTGGCAGAAGGGAATATTATAACTGGGCCACTCTGATTAGTGACACACTCCACCGACAAATCACTAGGTATCTAGGAAGCTCATAGGTTCCACATGTGCTCTTACCTAGTGTACTTGATTGCCTTCCAAGGTGATTTCAAGATATTGAACAATGTGGGAACCTTAGGTGCGCAGAAGGTTGACGAACATTTTACACGCCTTGAGTTTACTCAAGCGGAGCGACACTTCAAAAGAACAAGTGATCACTTCATTATGCACATTGTACGTGAGTTAGACCATGAGATGCACGTGTGTATTTCACAAGCAGCCAGAGAGGCAATGGCGGATTGGGTGGATTGGTTCATCCAATTCCCTACGTTCTCCTACATACACGTGTATGGCTACATTGGTCACCCTGCCATGCTACCAAGATACCCCTCAGATAGGGTAGTCTTCATGGAATTCCTAAGACAGTTGTCCGAAGTCCACGTCTACTTGCGCTTGAAGAAGAAGACAGCTGTTAACTTCCCCATTGGAATGGGACTCTATAGATGCAGATTCGCGATAGATGCTAAGATGATGAGTCAGGAAACGGTGAGGCTTAATCTCAAGTACCTCATTGAGAGAAGGTCCTATGATCCCAGAGGGCTCTATGCAACACATCTCGAGCAACACTGGTGACATAAATCTTCTATGGAAGATTATTCGGTAAATTGTCAAGACGAGTATGAAGTGTGAAGAAGGAACTACAGCAGATTCAGACTCCCGCATATTGCTGATTTTATGTCAGCAGACATCGAGGGCCTATCCGACGATGAAGGGGAAGTCATTCTCCCCTCATTCTTTGCAAATTCAGTTGACTCCCAACCACTCCCAAGAGTGGATTGGTATGCCAAGGAAAACACGTCTATAGAGGAAAGAACGAGTAGAGTGGTTAAAAATAGCCAACTCTATCTCGACAGCAAGAAATCAAGGAAGGTGATACCTCACATAGCAGAGCCACCACCGGTTCAATCTACACCACCTTCTACTTCAAGAAGGAAGCCTAGACAGAAGCAATGGTGCAATCCTCCTCAAGGGATGAGGATGTTGAAGCCTACAAAACCCAGAACACAGAGGACACCTGTGGAGAAAGCCACACATAGTCCTGAAATAACCATGGGTATTGCTGCCCCAGAGCAAGGAATAGAGACTGCTACTCCTGAACCAGCAGAAGTTGTTGCTGAGGAGCGAACATAAATAGTTGCTGAAGAACCTGTAGTAGAACCAACAGCAGAAGAAGCAGCAGCAGAAACGGTGCCTGTTATGGAAACAGAGCCGCCAATATCAACACCATCATAGCAGCCGCAAGTCCTCATTGATTTGGATTTGCCACCAAGAGACATTGCTCCAGCACAGTCTCACACATCGGGCATTCAAGGGCCTCATATTCCTCCTAGTGAAGATCGCCAAGATTCCATTTGGCTTGAAGGCTTCCTAGGGAGAAAGAGAGAAAAACCCTCCTATGAACTTGACTTCACCGAATTCGACCACGTCCCACAAGACATGCTGGCGAAGAAGTTGAAGAGGCAAGTTCACATAGAGAGGAATGTAGAGTGTGAAATTATCATAGAGACTGCTGCCCCACTAGTAGAGAAAAGCATACACGAGGTGCAAGTAGAAGATTACACATTGTCTCAACTTAACCTCGGGAAGACTACACGGCAAGTGGAGGCAGACCTTCTTAGAATAGCTTCGGTGAGCGGACAAGAAAGAATGGCTAAGGATGGAAAAGAAAAAGCAGCCTTAAAGGCTGAAAATCAGCAACTGAGGTCATACATAGCCAGCTTGATGCATGGCACCCCAAACGTCTCAGCCTTACCAGCAGGATTGCTAGATCTCCCCGCAGAACAAAATCATCAACAATTGATAACATACGGAAAACACTTGAGAGATCAAGTGGAAGAGTTTGTTCTCAAGGGTAGATGTATACTGGCAAATCTATACTAGTTACGGGATAGAGCACATGGACTTCGTGCAAAGATCTAGCAATCAGAACAAAGAATTGCAGAGAAGAGGCTAGAAAACAAGAGCACAATTGCATACTTGCAATTGGTGTATCAATCAGTCTACTCCGAGGAAAACAAGCAACATCTCTTTGCTTGGAAGGAACAGTTGGCGTACAAGGTGAAAGCCTATGACGCCCATTCAGTAGAGTTGATTGATTACAGACGGGTGGTCGCCACTATTATCAACTTCGCAAGAATGTTGGTAATATCTTTCCCTCGCATAGAATATCAGCGTGAGGGAGGAGAATACGTCGAGATGGTCACTGTACAAAATCAGTTCAGAGACGTCATCTGCAGTACCTTTCTTGATGATCTAGATGGTTGCAAGCTTGCTAAGGTGGCAGCTTTATCAACCAAGTTCGAAGAGGCAGCATCTCAGTGTATAGACTTCGGGAATCAACTCACAACGGGTGAGGTAATGCTGCGACGCCACGTCATCATTCTACAGAGCATTAACTCCCTAGAGGCTGATGAAGTCAACGAATGGATAAAGACACTGTTGATTAATGGTGAGCTATAAAGGCACCAAAGAAGGACGTCCTACACCCTCCAAGTGGCATTTATGATACTTGAGTTGGACTTAATGCTTCTTTCCAAGTCAACTCAAGATGACATTAAATGTAATTGGAGTTAACTTGATGCCCCTTTCCAAGTTAACTCCATATCCCTTAAATCATGCATTGTTAGATCCCACTGATTAAGGATGTCTAATCGACTTCCATGATTTGTGGATCTTAGATCTGCACTAAATGTGGACGTCTATTTTGGAGGGATACTTTCATTAAAGTTCACCTTTAGTTTACTTTCAGTCAACTGAAGTAGTTTCCAGTTGACTCTTTGGTTACTTTCAGTTAACTGAAGTAGTTTTCCAGTTAACTGCTTGTTCTCCCTTTTTAGGAATAAATCTTGCTAATTGATTGGCAAGAACTCATTGTTAACTCAAGGAGATTTTGGGGTTGCCCACTCCTTTGAGTTCTATAAATAAGAGCCTTGGGCTCATTGTTTGTTTAACCTTTACTTGCTATGCAAAATTGTTGCGCCATTGTTGCCAACAGCTTTGAAAGCGAATATTTGTTCACTCTTGGATGAGAGTTCGTTGGTTGATTGTAATTGTGCATGATTTCGTGCCTTTGCTATCCCAACCTTTGTAATTCGTTGATGAAGCTTGAAGAAGAATATCAGAAGGCGCTTGCATTTTGATCTACCTATTTGAGTTATTTCCACGTCTTGTATCTAATAGCTTGTTGTTTCATTTCCCTCCTCGGATAGGGGTTCCTCCTCCTTGGATATTTGTCATTGATAGTTATCGTTTGTTGTTGTTTAATGTATTGTCCTTCAACCTATACTTCGGATAGGGGTTCCTCCTCCTTAGCAAGTTTGTTAGCCAAGACATCGTCAATTTGTTGTTTCTTGTAAACCGTTTCCTAGCCCATACCTCGGATAGGGTTTCCTCCTCCTTGGCAGGTCTCAAATCCAGTTTACCGTAAAGAGTGTTTGCTTGTACCAACCTTATCCCGGCAGATATCCGAGAGTTCAGAGCCTCGGCCATATTCTCAAGAGACAGCGAATTCAGGTGATCCAACCACTTCATTCCCGCTCCTTTACCCTCATGCTCTGTTTACCTTGAAGGTATTGGATAGATTAAAAGCTAGAATAGTCGTAGTTAAGATTTGCAGAAACCAGAGAAAAAGCTTAGCTGCGGTGCATTGTGTTTGTGCACCCTTGTGTCCTACCGTTGAAGTACAAAAAGATAGGAACCTTAGTTTACCATTCCCTTCCTTACGCATTGCTTTCAGCAGAGAGGGACTTCTCCTGTTTAAATAACGAAGAAGTGTTGCAAAACATTTGAAATAGCTGAACGTTTACAATCAACACTCCAGAGGTGCTAATTTAAATGCCAACAGCGAGTAAACATGGGGATAGAGCCGCCTAGGATGATTCAGTATATTGGTGAGAGTTTTCAGCCATGTCCCCTACAAGCAACTATGCCTGCCGTTGAGCCGATGCAAGAAGGTGATCCTTCCTTAGCACAACAACCGCCTCTAGTTAACCAAGAGCTACCCATAGCCATCCCTGCTGACTTACCTATTCAGGAGGATGAGTCTAGCGACTCAAAAGGGAATATCATTGAAATTATAAAAACCAGATGAGGCGGATTCCTTGGGTACCATTCAGAAGAACATATAGGATTTGGAAGCAATGGTTGTTGTTATATAGGAGGTAGTTGATATTTTTTGATGGTTGGACCATCCTCATTCTCTTGTGGTATGGCAAGAGGTCCAACACATCCTGGCGCTCATGAAGGAAGGATGTGAGGTAGAGTTCAACAACATGTTCATGTCTAGAGGATGGCCTCAAATTTAGACTCTTGAGATGACGATAGCATGGCAACTTGCTAGGTCTACTTTTGGTGGGAGGGATGGTAAGGTAATTATAGCTTTATTTGGTATGGAGGCCACATTTCAAGAGATATTCTATAGGCTGAAGCACTAAATGGTTTCCAATATTTAGCTTACAAACCAAATAGATGAAACTACAAGGATATCACAGAAGGTGCATGCTGAAATAGATGAACTCACTTAGCAATTTCAGGAGCAAGTAGCTCAGCAATCACATCTTATAGAAGTTGAACAGGTTAAAGTAGCAACCAAAGATGCAGAATTAGCTGAGAAAGATTGCTAGGTGGTAGAGAAAGATAAGGAGATTGAGAAAACTAAGTGCTAGTTGGTTGAGGCTGCACAAACAGTGAAGGTTGCATGGGAGAGGGAACTGTTAATGGCTCATCATCTCAAGTTGCACACAAAGGAAGTTTATAGGCTATGCTAGATCAGCTCTTAGACGTCCACTCTTACATCCTTAGTGTATCCAGTTCTAGGGATGTCCTCTCACCCACCTCTTCAGTAGATTTGGTAGATATTTAGTTTTGTTATTTTGCCTCCCAATTTTGCCAATTTTGTTGTCAGTTGTCTGGAAGACAACTTTCTTTTTTGGGGGGGTTGATGTAGTCCATTAATAATCATATTAGTTTTATTGTGATTGGCAAAGTTAGTTCTCGACAATTGACAGTTGCCAACGGTTGGTAGTCTTCAACCACCATCGACCATCCTATATATATTTCTAATTGTACACATGATCAAGGATTGCATGCATGGGATTCCTGGAGCATTTTGTAAAATTCTATGAGTGAATATATTGACACATCTTTGTGAATTGCTGTATGTGTTGGTTATAGTTTTCATATTTACTGTTTATTTTGTAATATCCAATCAAGTAGAAATAGCAGTGAACATTTTCTTTTTGGGGGGGCTGAAGTAGTCCTTAAATATTCATATTAGTTTTATTGTGATTGGAAAAGTTAGTTCCTGACAATTGACAGTTGCCAACGGTTGGTAGTCTTCAACCACCATCGGCCATCCTATAAATATTTCTAATTGTACACATGAATGAGGACCGCATGCATGGGATTCCTGGAACATTTTTTAAAATTCTATGAATGAATATATTGACACAGCTTTGGGAATTGCTGTATGTATTGGTTATAGTTTTCATATTTACTGTTTATTTTGTAAAATCCAATCAAGTAGAAATATCAGTAAACAAAATTTAAGCAAAAATCGGCAACCTTTTGATTTCTGAAACCCTAGAGCTCATGAAGATATCAATCTTGAATATAACATATGATGACACAAGATTTTTTGATGTCCTGTTTGTGGACCATTGCTGCCCCTGACTTTATGATTGAGAACTCACCTTTTTTACGATCACAACATCCTTACTAGTGACTGCAAACTGACGTCTTTCACTAAATTCTGACCATTCTATCATACTAAACTGCTGCATCGGGTTTAAAATCAGTCATCTTGCATACATCTTTGAAATGTATGGAAGGGAATTTGTTGAGTTACCATTCTGCTGCAATAAAAATTAATATCAACACAACCTTTTTTCTTAAAGTTGATGAAAATAACACCTGGAATCAGGCAGTAAAACTTGATGGGAACCATTGCACTAAATATGATTGAGGTTTATAATCAAAACCTCTTTGAATGACAAAGGTCACTGCTGGTAAAAACTCCTGCTGATCTGAATATTCTGCTGTATTTGTTGTAACTAACTGATGATCACTTTCTTGATATCAGCTATTAAAATATTAACTTATTGGAGATAGACACTCCCCTCTTTATAGCAGATTTGAGTTGAAAAGTCTATATGGATGCTAAGTTTATTAATATGCTCCTCTATTTCTGCTTGTTTGGCTATGTTTTATGGTCTAGATGCCTATTAATAAAGGATTTTGAGCTCTTCTTGCATTTGGTCAGCCTCTATATTCAGCTATTCTCTTTTATTTTTAAAACATTATGCCTATACAATATTTACTCTTATATCTAATAAGACTAGTACTTCCAATAATAAACAGAAATAACAATGCATACTAGATAGAGTGACACTAGTATATCTTTATTCATATAATAATAAACAGAAATAACAATGCATACTAGATAGAGTGACAAAAGTATATCTTTATTCATTTAAAATTCTTACACAGAAGTAGACCAAGGATGATTGACCAAGGATCAAACTACTTTCCTTGACTACAAGAAACCTATTTAAAGAACCTGATGGTTGGCAAGCGTAACACAAGCAATGACAACTACTACTAACCATCTGCTAACAACTAGCTCAAGGCTGACAAGAAAATATTACATAGTTGGGAACAACCAAATTAATAAAACATAACAAAAGCAATTTATGCTAACTACATACATGGAGGAGTGCATGAATACACATCAAATCTTGAAATTTGCACCTCAATTTCATTGTCATATGCTCACCCAACAACACAAAATTGTTTTGAATTCCAAAAGCCAAAATTCTTTATTGCAATGTGTGCGTCTGGTTCACAAACATGCCTGTATATAGGGTTTTCAACTTTAAATTGAAACATGATTTTACTTATATGAGTGTGCTCTTGTCTTCATGGATTTTGTGTTCATTTCTCATGGTTGTGATTTGGAAATGCCTTCTGATCTTTAGAACCACATGTGACTATATAGATGTTATTTTTGTGAATGAAACTTGTATATTTTTTCTATACAATGGTGCCTACCTCAGTATTCTTATGCATTTGCTTTTGAAACCTTTGCATTCCTTGCTGGATGGCTCGTAGGTGCACACCTCTACATGTCCCACGAGTAAATGTTCCTCTGTTCAGCCCTAGGTGTGTGACTTTGTGTATAAATGTGTTTTTAAACCTAAAGCGCAAAAATTTGTCTGCAACTTCTGATGTGTGACATATTGGACTTACATATTTGATTTCAAAATTTGATTCATGTGCCCTAGGGTAGGGGCACAACTATTTTCTGACTTGCAAGTTCTTTCCAACCTGCTTAATCTAATTCTTCCTTATTTATCTTTGCAATCCTTCATGGCTGTTGCTTGGAATTTTTTCATTTCAAAAATCTTCAATGGTGCAAGAATGTGATCTGAATGAGGGATAACAAGAACATTGTTGACAATTGGATGAAGCAATGAAACATGGCTCTCGACTTGATGGAAACAGATGTTAGTTTGAAATTGAACACGATATGAAAATTTCCTATGTATACAAGCAGTATACATGCAGACTTTTGAGCTGTACAAATAAGTAAACCCTGTCTATAAAGTGATCACTTTTGTAGTGCAATGAGCAACTTAAATTCTTGCAATATCAACAAAATGTCACAGACGGCACACAAATTTTACAACTTGACTAGGACATTTTTGACAAATCAAATCGACCAAGTTCTTTCCTAAATCACCTATGACTGGGACTTTTGACAATAAATGATTTTCCCTTGAAAACTTGAAATTTGACTTGATCTTGTTTAGATGAGAAAGGACTTTTGTAGATGATTGAAAGTACTTTTAATACTTTTGAGAAGATGATTTGACCGAGGTAATTGAACTCGGAGGACTCAAAAGTCAAAAGTTTAAAATTGGCATATTTAAAATTTGAGGGCACTAGGGTGCAGGCTCAGGTGGTAACATTTTTGAAAATTAAAGGGTGACAATTTTCATGTAACTTAGTTTTTAAATTGATTTAATTTTCATGTTCTCAAATTCAAGCTGTCCAGTGGTGCATTCCAGGTTTTCTTTACCATTAAATTTTTATCAGATTTTTAGTTTTGATTTTCTGAGCTTAAGTTAATCTTTCTGCCGATAATATTTAAAAATGCAAGTCATTTGTGTGAATTGGAATATTATGGTGTGTTATCTTTTCAGAGGAGGACCTACATGGGGACACTGTTATTATAGGTGGATTGGCAGCAGAGCATGAAGGAGCTTGCCTTTCCTTTAATAGCCGAGGTATGGAAATTTCAACTTCAGAAAAAATTCGGAAGGATGGGAAGGCACAGAAGGAAGGTCCTGCCATTTATGATGCTGTTGCCCTTGTATTTGCAAAAAGAAAGAATGATAACATTGGTAATTAATCTCCCTCTTTCTTTTTCTCTTTATTTCATTTTTAATGATCTTAAAATCTGTAGTGGTGGTGGCTGTTGCAATTGCATTTTGTAAAAGAAAAAATGATTCTGGATGTAGTTCTCTTCATTTTCTCTGTGACAATGTTGATCTATGCTTTGGTTTCCATCTGCTTCATATTTCCCTGATGGACTCTTCACTGTCAGGGCTATTTATGCTTGTACTATATCTTATGGCTTGAGGTTTAAGCTTATTAAGTTTACTTCTTGCCTTGTTCATTTTTTTCTGTATTTTATGTTTGGTTACCTTTAATAACTAAGGTTATTTTTACTCTAGTGCTTCTCTTTTATATTGGATTGTACTTGTTGAGTTGCATTGATTTTGGTATTCCTGAACATTAATTTAATTTCATAGTTTCTTGTGTTCTGTTCACTAAAGGATATTAAATTATCTTAGATTCACATCTTTGCAATTTTCTGCTATAGACTTCTTTGGGTGTATTTGAAATTAAAAGGAGATAAAAACAAAATTTGAGATATAAAATGCTCTTCTCTATGCATTAAAAAAATAGGTTTCCAAGTTAAGATTTGATTCATGTAGGAATTAAATGATCTTATAAGTGAAAATGCATGTAAAGTGACTTGATAATTGGCTGATAATTAACTTGAAGTTACAAGTTCAGGTTTTTCCATGAACTTTCAAATTGAACATACTCATATAGCTAGAGCAGTTTTGCACTTGTCCTAATGGTGTTGGCAATTCCAGAGCTGTTGTGGTAAGCTAGATTAAAGCTGTCAAAATTTTAAGAAAACATAAATTTTGTCTTAAGTGAAAGGGCTATGTTTTCAATTCTACCGAACATTTAGTTGTTTTCCACAATATAGAGGATATTAGCTAGCAAGTGCTATGGACCTCTCTTAGCTTGGTATACTCTATCAAAATGCATTTTAGTAGAGTAAGTCAAATGCTTATTTTAAAATAATAAAAATTCGTAATTAGATTGTTCAAAGATTGTAGTAAAAACTTAAGTGCTAGCAGGTCAAGGGCATCTTTTAGATGTTGGTCTGTATTGCATTTTTGGATAACAAAAGAATTTCTTTGCAGTGCTCAATTAAGTGTTTGGCATAGCAGCTGCCTTATTTAGTGGTCAAACTGAACTTATTGCAATCACAATATAGAGTGTATATGTAATGTCCCCATTTTTAGCACTACACTTTCCAGTGACTGTTAGCCTATTCTTGGATGCCCGTAGGCTAGTCAAAGGTAGAATTAGGGTTTGTAGCTGCTTGGAGGTTTCTGTTGAGGATTTAGGGGTTTGCATGTTGGAGTTTTGAAGATTGGTTGTTGGTTTCTTTCTGGGTTTTTAGAAAGCTTCAGAGAGATGTGACATGCATGTAATGAAAGTGACATGCATTTCAATCAGGGGTTTGCATGCAGGATTGGTTTCTAGATTCTTTCTGGGTTTTCAGAGAGCTTAGCAAAGGTATAACATGCATCTGCATCTGACAACCTTTTCTAGACTTACTATTTTTAGTAAGTTGTGACGGCTGCCCGGTTTGTGCTCAAAATGCATTTGGAGTCTCTTACTATTTTTAGCAGTTTGCTATTTATAGTAAGTACTATTTTTAGTAGCACTATTTTTAGCAGGGTTTCAATAGTCCAGTTCAGAGGCTATTTTAGGCAGGTCAGTTTGAGTAGTTTGATCTCCCGCATTGTAAGAACTCGTTTTGGTAAATTTAGTATTTTGGTTGAATTATATATTTTGAGTGAAATATTGCTAAGGCTTGGTGGATGCCTAGATGGAGAGATAAGTGATTTTATATTTGGTGAAAATAATGCTTTAAGTGAAATTATTGGCTAACGTTAAGTGGACGCCTAGCTTGGAAAATAATTGAGTTTTATAAAGTATTTCGCTTAAATATTTTGGACGCCTAGCTTGTGATTTAATTGCAATTTTATTAAAGTCTTCTCTCCTTCATTTTGGACGCCATGTCTAGGTGGCTAATGGAATTGAAATGAAATGCAAATTGCAAATTATTGAAGGTGAATGTGAATTTGAGTTGGGCGCCCTAATTGGAGGGAAAAGCATTTGAATTTGTGGGAGAAAAACTTATAAATAAGAGTGCTGGGCTTCATTTTTGGTATTCATTGAAAATTATAACGAAGGGCTGCCGACATGGTTACTCGCTTCGAGGAATGCATACCTCCGAGCAAATTTAGTTTCTTGCTTGAAAGATAGCAACTAGCTAAGATTATGACTGTTTTTTTACACTGAAGAGCAAATTGGGCTTATTAATATGATGTTATTTGAAGTTTTCAAAAGTTTTGTATTGCTGGTTCTTATATGGTTGTAGGTTGTTTTCAATCATAACTCATTGGAGGAATTTTTGTTGGTTATGGGTGTTGGTTCTATGTGTTCATATGCTTGGGCACCCCTCTCCTCCATGTTTCATATTTTTTAGTGAAGGCTAATTTTATAAGTAGGGTCGACCTTTTACCTAGGCCGTACCATTTGCAACTAAGCATTGGAATGTGTGGCTTTCTTTGTAACAGAATTTAGTGGGCCTTTCCTTGCAAGATTGGATGTGTATCATCAGTTATTCATGTGCTTTCAGTTTGGGAGTGATTGGAGGTGTCTTGTGTGAGTTTTGTGCTTTTGGGTGTGTTCGTAGTTGCTGGTTTGCAACTATAGTTTGCTGGTTTTCTCATATCAGATTTGGTTAAGTTCTAATTTTGGCTTGCTTTTCATATTTGCGAAGCTTGAGAAGTTTGGAGAATCATCTAATATCATTTGCAGTGGATTGACCAGCTATATCTCTTTGTAACTTGCAAATTATACTCATTGTAAGGCTGAAATCAGTAGTACTGGTTTAGTCACTTCATATTTCTGCTCCTTTGTAATTCCCACTTTTAGTGGAAGGGATAGGCCTTGCCGTCCATTTACTTTCAGTATTTACATTTTTGTACTGCCCGCTGAACAAGCGGAAGGGGTTGGCAAGCCGCCCATTACTTTACTTTCAGTACTTCATAATTCTCATCATGTTGATCGGTTGAGCCGTCAAACTACTCCCACTAAATAAGTGGTCGAGTTGCATATGCATTATACTTTCCAACACTTTTTAGTTTATATGCTAATGATCTTCGGCGCCATATGCTATCACCTCGCCCACATTGGGATCTTGGTGAACATTCTTGGTGTAGGGTTACTTTCTTAGTTGGTTTTGGTTTTTCTAACGCTAACAAGTGAAGTGCTGTGGCAAAAATTGAAAACATTGTAAGGGGGATATTATAGTGGTATCAGAGCCATAGTTCCTGCCATCCTATTGGGAGAACAAAAAGAAATTTGAGTTGCCACAATGGAATTCAGTAGAATTGCTGAACAGTTCAAGAGGCAATGTGAACATGAGGCTTCCATTCTCCATGAAGATTATTAGGGCATGACAGATGGGTTTAAGGAAATGGTTTCCTTTGACTCCTTGAATTGTGTTGTGATGCTGAAACCGGGAAAATTTAGTGTGGTTAACTACATTAGAAGAACAATGAATGGAAAACCAGGATATTCTATTGATGAAGGGATAGTGAAAGAAGCAGAAGTGCCTGTTTATGGTTTGTAGCCCACAAGTAAGCAACTTGAAGAGAAAAATCAGTCAACTACTACTGAGGATGGCACAAGTAGGGCACACATGTCACCTCAAAATGATTGTGAGTTTGATGAAGATACCTCGACAGTTGAAGAGTGTGTGGAAGAGGCCCAAAATACTCCCTTGGACTTGCATGTGTTAGGAAGTGATGAAGATTAGTTTGGTGAAAGGAACATAACAACAGTCTTGAGTCCTAATGAGGATTCATCCAATAAAGGTCGTGAGACAAATGACTTCCCAGATGATCTCAATAGTACCATTGTGTGGGTTGAGTTCGCTAAAGTAGAGCAAGTTAAAGATAATTTAGGTGGTGACATTGAACCAGCTTATGATCATTACCATAGTGATGTTGGTGGTGATCCTGATGTGTTTATACCTCGTCTTGTTGAAGATTTGGTGATGGATAATTCCCCCCTTGTTGCTGTCCAAACTTCTCAAGGGTTTTCACAAAACGAGTTTATGACAAGGAGCCAAGAAGACCTCTTTGGTATCCATTGGGCTGCTAATGATGAAATCAGTAACATACCTTCTCATTATGGGTTCATTGAAGATAAAAATGACGAAGTTTTCAAAACAGCTAGCTTTGATGATTGCTTATTTCAATACAATGATAGTGACATGGGTGGTATTGGGTTTGATTATCAAACTAAGCCCTTGGAGAGAGATACTTATGAAGATATCAGTTTAAGTGAGTTGGGAGGTGACTTGTTCAAAGAGTCAACACTCCAAGAAGGGTATAATGTACACTTTCCTTTTGATCCAAACAAATAGCCCCTTAGCATTTGGGATCCAGGTGTGAAAGCACCCGAGGATGATAAAAAACCTGTGTGGGATGAATTTCCCTTTGATCCTGATGAAGATCAAAAATCAGATTGCATTGTAAGCTATGAGGTGGCCTTTGGAGGCGAAGGCGTCTTTGATGAAGAAGCTTGCTTGGCAAAGCTCCATAATGAATCCTTTGAAGTGGTTGCAGCCACTAAGGAGGAGTATGTTGCTACCGAAACTTTTAGAACAACGATCAATAATGATTCATTGATTGAGTTGGGGGCTGCCATAACCTTTGATCAGGGAGACAGTGAGGAGGAAGAAGAGCTAGAAGACCATATGGCTCTTGAGGATGAAAGGTTTAAAGAGGTTCTCAAATACGAATCTGATTTACCCATTCAACAAGCTGATTGCAAGCAAAGGGTCGAAGAAATTTTAAAGTATGATCCTCTTCATAGTATTGAGCATTCTCAACTAGTTAGTGGTGAAAGACAAAAATAATGGAGCAGCTATGAGGGCAGCAAAGACAAGAAACAAAGTTCTGATTTTTTCTTGCAGCCTATCATCAGTTCACCATCTTTGCTTTCTTATGAGTGGGAAGGTCAATTCAAGGTGTCCGTTGAAAATGAAGTGCAAGCTCTATCTGGATTTGACTAGACACACAATTTGATAGAAGAACTCTATTAGAAGGCTCAAATTGGTGAGAGACAGAAAGGGGTTAAGGATGAAGTTGCTCTCCCTAATTTGCAACTTATCAAAGACTCCTTGGAGGCATTGAAATCAATGTACATACACTTGATTGAAGATCGAGATTATGCCTTCAAAATTGCAAATAAGACCATTTTTTCTTTCCAAGAAAAGAAGAGAAAGGTTGATGAGCTTACTTTTGAGCTTGAATCAACAAAGGACATGTTAGAAAATACTTAGTTGGCTCTAACGGAGTTAGAAGATCAGTTTGCTGATTTCAAACTTTTCAAGGAGCAAGAGGATGCACAAAGAGTTGAAGAAATCAAGCAAGTGATTGGTGAGCTTGATAGTCTTCGAGAAGAGTTTGACTTGGGGGACTTTCCACGAAAATCAGAAGTTGTAAGTGTAGATTTGGATCAGCAAGATGGAAGTGAGCAAGATGAAAGGGATGATTTTCAAGTGTTTGACAATCCTCTCTTTGAATTGAGTGTAGAAGCAACTTATGACAATTCCCTCTTTGTGATGGACAATGAGACATGTGGTCAAGTGACCAAGCCTGAGACTGAGTATGGTTTCCAGTTTATTAATGATTTGATATTAGACCATGAGGATGTGACACAAATTGTGATTAATAATCTTCCAAGGCTGCTTGTTAGTGAGTGCATAAGAGGGTTTAAGGATGAAGTCTCCACTTGGGAAGTGTTGAAGCAAGATGATTTCAACATCTTTGAAATCAAGGTGTTAATAAAACAAGTCTTGGTAGCTGCTGGTAACTTCATTATAGCAGCAAGGAGTGAAGATTTCAGACTTGTTACTCATGAAGTAGGGGAGAAAGATGGACTAGAACATGGTGTTTACATATTTTACAATCCATCCCTTTGGTTGGGTGATGCTTTAACACATACTAGTTTATTTTGGGAGTTGGATTTAAAGACAACAATGGTTCCATGCTCCATTGTTGTAGATGCCTTCATGAATTGGTTTCAGGGGTTCATGAGTGAAGCTACCAATTTCTTGATTATGCACTTTGATTTGACTAGCACTTGAGGATGTGTTGAGTTTTCTTTTTAGTGTGTTGAAAATCATTTTCAGTTGGGTATCCATGCTTGGGATCCTCAACATGAGATGATGGAGCTTATTACTTGTGGAAAGAATAATTTTTGGAGGGATAAGGATCAAAATTTTAGAATTAATGGAGCTGTCCCCTTCTTTACCAACCACTTGATGGTCCTATTTGTTCATCAACAAATGGATTGGAGAGAAATCTTGAGTATGGGTTGGAGAGATGAACGGTTGGTTGCTTTTGGGAGTGATCCTTGGCTAAGATAGGGGCAGATTTTGAGACTCAAGCTTGCTGATTGGAGACAGACCAGCCACCTTACATGGGGAGTTACTCTCGTTCAGGAGAGTTTGTTCATCACTCCTTGTCAAAGAGGTGGTAGTTTTCAGTTGGAGAGTTCTCTAGTGTGTTTTCCAGCCACTTTTGAGGGGTTATCTTGCAACTCAATGCTCATCTCACACGCTCACACTTGGGAATTTCATTGGTGTTGCTATTTTTCCTTGTGTAGAGCACTAAAATCAGATTGTACTTCGCTGATTCTAGCTTTGAACAGCAGTGATTATTTGTTTCTTCAAACCTATCCTATTCTCAGAGTTCAACTTATGGAGGTTTGTGAAGCAAAGTTTGATAGTTTCTTCACAATATTCGTTTAGGACAGCGAACTTCGACATGCTTTGGTTCATCATTCTGAGACTCTTGGAGTTGGAATTGTAGGAGTTTTCAGAAATCTTCATGGTTGTATCATAGTAATTCAGGGGAGGCATAGTAGATTCATGTGGAGTTATGAGTATGAGTTTGTTGAGCTCTTGCAAAGAATTGCTTTCCTCTTTGCAAGGAGATTTGGAGATGTCGCAATTGCAGTCGTGGCTCTGTTAGATACCATATGGAGATATGCTAAGGAGTTGTATTTTGCGTCGAGTAGATTATCTTTCCTATTGCCTAGGATTGTGATAGACAGTGGCATTGTTGATATTGACGACTTAGAGCTTTTTGGGCATGAGATGCTGCATGATATTGATTTCATTCCTTCAAAATTTTTCAATTTGAGTATTATGGATGGTAACAATTTGGAGTTACAAGGGAGGTTAGTGCAGTTTTGGCACGATGTTTTCACTGATGTGATCAGAGTGGTGCAACATTGGCAAGGTGGGTCCTTGAGACAGACATGGGACCTTGGGATTGTACTTGGTTTGGTATGGATCAGTTTAAATTTTTCTGGAGTTGTGGTGGCATTGCTTGAGGACAAACAATTTTGGGAAGGGTGGACTTGTTGTGACCTTTTCACACATCAACCCATTCAATATGGGGACCCCCTAATTCTTGCTCCATTTGGGTCTTTTGGCTTTGTTCTTGTGCCTGTCTCTCTCTATTTTGTCTACCTTTTCAGATGATGTACCTTTATTTTGACCTGGTTTGGAATTTTGGTTAAGTTTGGAGAGCGTCTTAACCATTTAGGGTTTTCACCCTTCAGGCTATTTTGAGGTCAAATTGAGTTGGCTAATTGAAAATCTGAGCTTAGCATTGCAGTTAAGAGGCTTTAGGCAGGTTCCCACTGAATTCACTAAATTCTGACAACTTACTATTTTTAGTAAGTACCAATCTGGGGCCTATTCTTTAGGGTTTTTCAAGTTCTGACTGTTGCACTGCACTTAGAATGCTTAGAACTCCTCACTTGCAAAATTTGAGCTGAATCTGACAACTTGCTATTTTTAGCAGTCCTGATTTCAGGAGCCATTTTTAGGGTTTGCATGTCTCAGTTTTCAATGCACGTCTGGAGAATCTTTCTGGGTTTTTCGAGACCTTCGCGACGGTATAACATGCAAGCCAAGATGACAACTTTCAATAATCCTGACTTCAGGAGCCATTTTTAGGGTTTGCATGTTTGATTTTTAGATGCATGTCAGGATATTCTTTATGGGTTTTTCGGGAGCTTCGCGATGATGTGACATGCAAGTCAGGTTGATCAATTTTCAGAGACTTGCTATTTTTGGCCGGTGCTCGCATGCAGACCAATTTTTTGGGTTTTTTCATATCTCCTGGGCAATATGACATGCAAACACGTCCGACAAATGGTTGGTCACTTTTTTAGGCATTTACTATTTTTAGCAGGTCCACTCTAGCAGCTCCCCAACACTTCAGTTTCACGAACAAAGCAACATGCAACAAAAACAGGGTCAAACGAAAGACATTTGAGGCACATGCAAGTCAGATTAGGGTTTCCAGCTTCGGTGCCTAAAATAGGGGGTAAAACTTGAGAATCTCTAAAAACGGATGTATCCCATTGCGATGAACATCCTTCAAGCAGTCTACTGGTGAAATTTGAGCGCAATCCGAGTACTTACTATTTATAGAAAGCCACCACCAGGACCGGGCTATAAATAGCAGGTCAGCACAAAGCACTAGTGTGAACAGGCCAAATAGGTTACGAGGATCCCATGGAACGAATTTCAAGTCAAATAGAGTTGCGGAAGTTTGAGAATCAAGTAGTTACTATAAATAGCAGGTCAGCGCAAATAGCAGGTGTGAACAGGTCAGTTACATCACGAAGGTCAAGTTGAGCAAAAATCAGGTCTTCAGAAGTGGAAAATCCTTGAAAGTCATGAAGACTTCGAAACTTTCTAAAAATAGCAAACTAGGGTAAGCCGAGGGTAGCATGGAATTTCCTAAGTCATGAAGAATCAGGAGCTTAACACTCTCAATCAGAAGGTCGCACCCTCAAATCCACCCTAAGATGAAGAAACTGGATGAAAAATCTGCTAAGTCTGGAAAAATGGAAGCTCAGGGGGTCAAGTGCGCCCTAGCTTGAAGAGGATGAGTTGAGAAATCTTCTAAGTCATGTGAAATGGGAGGAGACCACCCCAAATGTGCCCAACTTGCATGGTGGCATCAAAAATCTTCTAAGGAATGAACAAAATGGAAGTATGAGGGGTCAAATGCGCCCTTGAAGAGAAGGTGAGGGTATGAATTTTTTTTCAAGTATGAGAAATGGAAGCTCCCCTTGCCATATGCGCCTTAAGAAGATGGAGGAGACTTCAAATTTGTCTAAGGCAATAAAATGGAAGAACACCCCCTCATATGCGCCCTCAAGTAGAATCTCATACCCTCACATGCGCCCATGAGGAAAATGTTGGAGATAACACCTAAGGCATGGGGAAATGAAAGCTCACCTAGTAAAATGCGCCTTCAACTCAAGGTGGACCCGCTTAAGTGCACTTAAGATGAGGATGGCTAAGGAGAAAGCTTAAGGAGTAGGAATGAAAGAGGGTCTAGTTAAATGCGCCTTGAAATGAGAGAAGGACCCCCTATATGCGCCCAAGGTGGAGTGAGGAAGTTTGAAAATTGTCTAAGTAAGAGAAAATGAGAGCCCATGGGTCTAAATGCGCCCAACTTATGAGGGGCTAAGTGGAAATTTCTCTAAGTCATTAAAATGAAAGCACATAGGCTCATATGCGCCCATCACAGGGAGGCTGGGCAAAGAAATTTTCAAAGTGTTGGAAACTCAAACCTCACCCCCTTAAATGCGCCCTAGCAACTTGGAGGAGATGAAAAACGCCTAAGTGTTGAAAATTGAAAGTGTGAGGGGTAAAATGCGCCCTTGAAGAGGAAGTGTTTGAGAAATTTTTCTAAGTGATTGAAAATAAAAGTCTGAGGGGTGAAATGTGCCCTAGCTTGGAGAGGTTGGGTCAAGGCGTTGAAATTGTTAGTTGTCATAGTGAAATGCGCCCTTGAGAGATAATGAAAGAGGAGTTGATAAAAAATTGACCAAGTGATGAAAAAAAAAGAATCAAACCTCAACACATTGAATGCGCTTAAGCTAGAAGTTGAAGTTGGAAATTTTCTAAGGCAAGGAGAAATAAAAGCACGACCCTCTAGATGTGCCCAAAGTGGAGGAAGAGGTGGAAATTTTTCTAAGGCATTGAGAATGGAAACACCACCTAGTGAATGCGCCCAAGGCTGGAAAGGATAAAATAAACGTTAGTGAAAAATATTTTCAAAGATGAAAATATTAAATCAACCCCTTCAAAGTGCGCCCCATGAATTTATGAAGTTAAGAAATATTTTCTAAGGGGGAAATAATTTTGAAATTTTTACGCCTTGCCTTGAGATTTTAAAATAAACGCTGGGGCTTACAACTAGTAAAATTTTCTAGAGGGAATAAAATGAAATATGCCTAAGAGGAGAAATAAAATTTTTCAGAGGCATTGGAAAAATAAAATAATGTGAAGTACGCCTGGCATGTGAGATGAATGACATTTCTTGGAAGAAATAAAATTATTCTAAGGCGTTTAAAATAAAATTTCCATGATGAAGCACACCCTTGTCAAGGAGGAATTGTTTAAAATGTTGGAGTTATCTTGTTAAAATTTCCCAAAAGTGTTTGAAGTCCACTGAACGTTACATGCAGTCAACTGGGAAATTTCGAATTTTTCAAAGAAGAAAGAATCTCCAGCAATAGCAAATTCTATGACGACTAGGCACATCTTTGTGACAACTCGCTAGTCTTCTCTCCTAAGTTGGAAAATTACTAAGTAGTGGGGGTGAAAATTTAATGCAACTGCTAAGCTGGGCATCCTCTCACAATTATATAAGCTTCGAAGTTATTCATTTTTCTTCACCATTTGCAGATTTAAAGTTGTGAGAAAAACAGTGCTGAGAAGAAGAAATTTCTGAAGTGAGTGAGTTTGGGTAAATTTTTCTAAGTGTCAGAGTGATATTGCTGAAAGTTTCAAGCCTTGAAGTTGGAAGTTTTGAACTTTGAAGTAAAAATTCTTGAGGTTTGGAGTTAGAGTTTTAATGCTGGAGAATTTTTATTTTCGAAGTCAACTCCATTCTTCAGCCATCTCACGGTCATTTTATTTCCTAAAGTCAGAATTTTAATTATTATGTTTTGTTTTGCAAATGGCTGATGTAGGAAGAGGAGATGTTGCCGGAACGAGCAGGGCTGCAGGCAGAGCTACAAATACAGAAGACGGCAAAGAGAATGCATCTAGGTAGGCAATTATCAAGAAGCTCAAGAAATCATTTCTTTCTGAATCAAAGTTTGTCTCGAAGCTGGGAGTGTTGACTGACACCAATCTTGGTTCATTCAACCTCGGAGCACTCATAAGCAAAATGTACGGGCAGGGTGGTCATCATCCATCAATTACAACACATAATATTATGAAAAGTGGATTATATGCAGCTGCTGGTTTTCCACCAGCAATCCAGTGTCCAGAGCTGACTTCAGAATGTGCTAATTGCTATATGACACCAACACTGCATCATCAATTGTTTCTCCCTATGCTTGTAAGGAGGCTCTCAATTCTGGAGTCCTTTTGAGAAAGGATTCTAACTATTCTTCGTTCTTCAGCTTCAGGCTATGTAGCTGACTCAGCAAATTCAAGATCTGATTCCGATTCTTCGCCTCATACACCATCTTGAGCTTGTCCCATGCATCTTTGGCTGTGGACGAGTCACGGATAAAGGGCTGGACATCATCAGACACACTGGACAAAATGATCAATTTTGCCTTTCTATCGGCTTGATCAAATTTCTATTGTTCATCAGCATTTGTCTTGTGATGTGTTGTGGTTCCACTGACCACATCCCAAACTTCTTCAAACTCGAGCTGAGTTTTAAGTTTGGTCTTCTAGGCGGAATAATTGTTTCTGCATAGGAGTTGTGAGTCTAGAAGAAGGAATTTTGGAGAACTTCCTGCCATTGTTGAGAGAAGGAAGAGAAAATAACACCCCCTTTGAAGAGTTGAAAAATGCACAAATTGATTTAAAGCATAGGCTTGCAATGTTTATTTTTATTTTGTTTTTTTGACTTTTCTAAGTGAAATATTATACAGGGCAGATTCCTATTTTGTCTATGAACATTCAGATCCCATGTATATAGCTGAGTTGAAGAAAAAAAAAAAAAACAAAAAACCCCGAGCCTTATAGCGTTTATAGTAATCCATGATCAATTCTTCCTAGTCTAGTTTTTCAAATGAAAATGAGGGCATTGAAATGGCATATTTTGACATAAGCCTTTGAAAGGAAAAATATCATAAAATATGTACCCACAGTCAAAATGATGCTTTGACAATGTTGGTTGCCCAAGTACTCAGCTCGGGCCCACCATTCTTCCGCTGCACCACTTTGATCACGCAGTAAATGCGGCTTTGAAAACGTCAGAAAATGATCATGCTGCCGAACAATGCAGAATGCCAAGGTTTGATGCAATTGTATTGCTCCACCAAAGTATACACCTCCAACAGTAAAATCAAACATGTATAGGCTGTCAAAGGCAGATTTACGATGCCCATAGATGGATCCACTAAAGATTTTTCTCACGTTGGACAAAAATTGATCCAGATATTGGAGAACCTTGCACATTAAGTATGCTTGCTCACAAAGTTTGAGTTCATTCTGGCCAGTGCACTATCCAATGAGAAAATAAAATACGCCTCCAGAAATGATTAACATAGCACAAAGAGTCAATGATAGGAGCAATCACCAAACTTGTGAGCTGAGGCTGCTGGAGACTACACCATCATTGACACTCTAATGCAACAATCTAGGTGCACGCAAGAATCATGCCGATTGAGACCCCGGTATGGAGAATACATGGCCTAACAATTATATTGCAGATCTCTAAACGCATATCACATGACTACCATGTCGATCTGCCCGAGTGCCGCTTTGAAGAAGAATCGCTGGCTATTGCCGATGGTCTGAGCTCCTCTCACCATGCTTCATAGAGACAACCAATGAATATTGATTCCCCAAGGTATGGCCAATGAAGAATGATTGGAACCTCGCAAACAATGATCTAATGCTGATCAAAAGCAAATTGATACAGCTCCTCGTGTGAGAGAAAGATCACAGCTGCGAATGATATTCCTACATCACAATATAATAGGACAAAATTGCTTTAGCTTTGATAGCATATTAAAATCAGAGAATTAGCTTTCTTAATTCACACTTCAAATGCTCATCAAGGCTACAAATATATAGGAAAGCATATATCAACCGTGAGCATTAAAATAACATTCATGGGTATAACAACTTCTAAGTTGTTCTAACGATACTTTAACAAATACATCCACGTTTATGCTCAGTAACTAACAAACATAACAACCTATCTACGTGGAAATGATGAAATATCCAACAGTTTACAGCTCCTAGTGTGAATTTAATTTCATTATGGGTATTGATGCTAATCATTCATATGCTAAGGGCAACTCTATTTGCAAAAAATCAGAATTTATGGTGGAGTCTTTGATTTTCTAGAGGGGTTGTACCTCCTCTAGGGCTGTACTTCCTCCTGCAGCTTTCTTTGGGATTTGTGCTTATCAATTAGTGGCTGTTTTCGATATAATTCAGGCTTGAAGCTGGTTGCCATTACTATGGGGTATTGTATGTTCAGTTTGGAGTGTGATTTTGAAGTTATGAAAGAGGAAAATGCATTTTGGTGTTAGAATAGTTGCTGTTTCTGAGATTTTCAGTTGCTGGTTTTTATATCAGATTGATATTAGTTCAGATGTTGGCTTAAATTTGTAATTGAGAAGATTATAAGTGTGAGAGATCATCTTCCTTCATTTGGCTTTGATAATATTGTAATAACACTTATAATTTGCAGATAATTGGCATTGTAAGGCTATAAACAGTAGTACTATTCCAGTCATTTTCATTTATGCATTTACTTTGTGTTTTTAATTTAAACATTGTAACCCCTGGATGGTTTACCGCCTGTGTGGAGGAATAAACATTTGTATCTCTCATTTCTCACCCACTGTTTAAGTGGCGATGTAACGACCTAACCTCTATGTAAAATAAAATTTCTTAATTTTATAACTTTTAACAAAAGTAAACGAGTAAACAACATAGTAATACAAAATTTTCTTTTCTTTTCAAATTGAAATACATCATATAAATACAATTTCAAAGCTTTCCACAATAAAATAACTTTTACCATTTCAAAATGACTAATAGAGTTCGAAAGCATAAGATTACATACATAGCTTAAACAACTTTTGCACAAATAGAAGTAAGACGGTCCAGGATCTTCCCTTTCAAATCTTGGTTCTTCAGATGTTAGAACGTGGAGGAGAAACATCACTTAGGTGCTTTTCCGCCAACCACGGACTAATAATGCGGTCCCCCGCACATTCATTTTCCAATGAATGGCCCTCCCTTCGTCGAAGAGATTGGTTGAGTAACCGATTCTGTTAACCAACTGAGCATAGTGGTGTATCCTACATAGATAGATTCTTGTATCCCACAATCCCAAACTAGTAACCCTATTTTCATAAAACTTCTTTTAATCTATCAATTAAATATATATACTTGCTCAAACATTTATTCTTGTATGCATTGATATTCCCAATTCTTTTACCCTTTAATTGCATTGAAATCCCTTAAGCATTTATTCTTAAGGCACAATATTTAAATGCTAAAAACCATTTGCTTATTATATGCTAAATACAACCGGCAAATTTGAAGAACAAAAGAGAAGAACATTCAAGTAGAAATCACAAAATAAATAACATGCCTGTGATTAAGAGCTTCACTCCAGCACTATTTTGTCAGTAGCTTTCAATCGAAGATGGCAGAATGCAGACTATCTCTCTCTCGAATATAGACCCTCTCCTCACAGCACTCTCCTTAACAAAACTTCTATACTGAAATTACTATTTCACTTCCTCCTACCAGGTATTTTAAGCACAGTCTAATAATTGCAGCTGAAACAAACTCTATTTCTCATACTTTGAATAAAATGATGCAATGCAGCATTAACAACTCACAGCAGCTGCTTAGAAACTAACAAGACAATTCTTAAATACGCCAAAGGTGAATTGCACAAGAGATGATTCGAAGGATGGCTGGGCGAGTATTTATAAACCCGTTTTAGCAACTGATTCCTTAATTTTGGGCATGTAAATTGACAACCAGGCATGAATACTCAGTCAAACGTCACTTGGCAAGTGTTTAAACTCTAAGTCATCTTTCAAATGAGTGATTCGACCTCCATAGAGCCAGCAAATGAAGAATTCTTCAACTCAAATCTTCAAAAACGCCACCTACAGGTAACACGTTTTTGCCAGTCGCATAAAACTAAATGACTCTCTTTCATGCGTTTTAGGTCAAGGTTAAGCATGTTACAACACATAAAACTTGTTGGCATTTCCCTATTTTCCAGATTGAAAGCTTCTTCCTCCATATTTGCTGCGATGAAAACTTCTTCATTTTCACGGGAAAGCTTCATTGCTGAGTTTTATTTAATTTTTCAAAAGTTTGTATTCAAATATTTCTCTTTTAGAAAAATTCGATACTTTTATGAATTTCAAGATTTCCTTAAGACTAGCGCTATTTTTTCAAATATTTCCTCTCCAATAAATATTAAAAGACATAATTCTTTTCACTTTGGAGTTCAAAGTTTATTCTATTAAATACTTGTAAATATTTTTATTTTTAAGTTTATAATGTTTTCATTTTAAATATGTAATATTATATATTTATATATTTTATATATATGTATTTTATTTAAAAATTAATATATCTATATATATAAATATATATATATATTTTTTCCGACATTACTATCGTAATGTACATATATATATATTTATATATAAGCACATATTAATTTAACATTAATACATATATTCTATACTTTATAAAATATATAATATAAATATTTACACATTCATTTATGTATTTATGTATATATCATAAATTATAATTACATTATTGATATATACATTTATGCATAAATATAAATATATAAATTTCCTAGACAATAATATTGATATATTATTTTCACCACAGATATTAGGCGGGGTGTGCACATTTATATATGCGTATAACCATATATACTATTGTATATATGTATGTATGCGTATATACATGTCGACACATACGTATGAGCACATCCATCTGCTTAACGTACGTATGTATCGATATGTCTATACATTTAGATACGTGTACACAGTGTATACATATATATATATATACGTACCACTCAACCTTTTAGCACATATCAACTACATCGTTCACACAAGGAGTCATAGTATAGTAAGTCTGACATTTAAACAATCATAACTCATAAAAGCATAAGGAAGTAAATCAAACTCCTAAGCCTATGGATGACCTATCAAGACTAACTTATCTGACTTGGTTCCTTTATACCCTTCATGATGTGTGTGTATGCTCAATTGACTAACATTACCGGTTAAACGACCAATACCCCTCTCCCAAGTGATATTTCCCCTCTGCTTGGAGGACTGGTTCTCATACCTGCATCCACAGTTATAAACTTACGGCAGTCAAATGCTCACAAAATTAGCAGTACATATAAATTTCATAAAAACATCACATATTAACCTCATAATGCATGTTTTCACCATGATTAACATCAATTGAGCAACATAAAAATGAGACAGTCATTAATGTACAAAAACTCATATTGATAACAAGGTGCACATATCTTTATTTATTCATAAAACTGTCTTTACAATCACATAATCCTTATCAAATACTAATAGCCTAGTAGCTATACAATCGGGATGTAACATACTTCCCCCGTTAGGAATCATCGTCCCCGATGACTTAAGGTATTATTTCAAACATAATAAGTCAAATACATAATCTTTATTCATTATTCTCAAAAGCTTTGAGAATATTTGGAAACTTTTGTAGAATTTCCTCATAGTCTTCCCATGTTGCTGAATCCTCCGTGTACTGATCCCACTGGACTTTGCATTGAGGAACATCCCTATTGCGCAAATGAAGTTTACGCACTTCCAACACCTTTACGGGCTCGAGAGTTATTACTCCAGGATCCTTTACCTGTAAAGCAGTCCAATCAATAACATGACTATCTCCTGGAATGTACTTTTTAAGATAGGACACATGGAAGACATTATGCATTTTGGCAAGAGCTGGTGGTAAAGCGATTCGGTAAGCTACAGGGTTGACTTCCTTTAGGACTTCAAAGGGGCCTACATAACGAAAAGACAATTTAGAAGATTTTCCAAACTTGATGGAACTCTAATGAGGTTTGACTCTCGAAAGTACCTTGTCACCTATTGCAAAATTACGGGGCACTCTTTTGGCATCTGCATAGCTTTTTTGTCGACTGTTAGCTTCTGCTAACCTTTGCTTAATAACCTTTATCTGCTCATCCATTTCTGCTAACATTTCAGGTCCAAGACTTATTCGATCCTCTAGTTTATCCCAACTTATCGGAGTTCGACACTTACGACCATATAGAGCTTCAAAAGGAGCCATTCCTATAGTGGAATGATGTAATGTCCCCATTTTTAGCACTGCACTTCTCAGTGATTGATGGCCTACCCCGGGGTGCTGTCGGCTAGTCAGAGGCAGAATTAGGGTTTCCGACTGTTTGGTGGGTTCTCTTGAAGATTCAGGGTTCTGCTTGTTGGAGTTTGGGTGTTTGGATTCTGGATTCCTTCTGAGTTTTCAGAGAGCTTTGCAGAGGTATGACTTGCAACCGCGTCGGGCAACCTTTCCGGACTTACTAATTTTAGTAAGTTATGACGGCTACATCTTGGAGTTTGGGATTTTGGTTTGCGGATTCTTTCTGGGTTTTCAGAGAGCTTCGCAACGATGTGACATGCGTTGCATTCCGGGCATCTTCTGGAATTTACTATTTTTAGTAAATTCTATTTTTGGCAGTGATCATGCGGTTTTTAGTGCAATTGGCTTTCTTTTTCAGTCAGTTCAATTGGCTTGTTCATTTTTGGTTTTGGGGCACATTTGGAGAGATAAGTTCAGATTATTTAAATAAAGTCATATTTTAATGTTATATTTTACTGTTGACCGCCCCATTAGCCTAGTGATTGAACTTTAAGTTGTTTTAAAGGGTGGGCTTTATGGGTGGACGCCTCATTGAGGCGGATTATTATATTTTAGGTTCAAAATATTACTTGGAGAAAAGGATGCCTTTTTATGAAGGAAAAGATTTTAAAATAAAGAAATATTAACTTCATGAAAGGGGGCGCCCAAACTGGAGGGAAAAGAAGGCAGTTACAAAATTGAAAATTAGGGTTTCTTTTCTAGAAGCTTCCGGAGGGTCTTCTCAAAATTATAAAAGGGAGCCTTGGGTCTTCATTTCATCATCTTTTTTGCCTACAATAATGTTATTCTGCCGGAATGGTATTGGGATTGCTTCGAGGAATGAATGCCTCCTAGCCTTGGCTCGACTTCATGCTTGAGAGATAGCATCTAGTGGAGAATATAGTTTGCTTGTGAGAGAATTTGTAGTGAGGATTGCTTGTTGCATTTTGGTTTGCATATGTAGTTCAGTTTCATACATTGTAGTGGTTTTCTGGAGTTGCTGATGAACATGGCTGATCTGTAGTTTCAATCATATATTTGAAAATAAAATTATTCTGGTTTTGGGTACTGTTTTATTGTGTTTCCCTAGGCAAGGGCGCCCCTTTGTGCTAACTTGCAGATTTTTTAGTGAAGAGCTTGAATTTATAAAGAGAAATTGCCCCTTCTTGCATAGCCGCCCCTCTTGGGATTGCATTGGGAAGAGTGATAAATAATTGCTTAGATTTGAGTGTGATTTCTTGTAGGTATCTTGGTCGCCTTCTTTATAGGAAGCCTTTGCATTTGGTTTGAGTTCATTTGGGTGAATATTGAGAGAGTTGTGAGTAAATTAGTGGTTCCTGGTGTTGCTGATAAAGCTTTTCAAGTGCAGGTCTGTCACAAATCAGAATGTCAAGACTGATCTTTTGAGCGGAGTTTGGGGCCTTAGCATACTTGTTAAGCAAGGAAAAGTCTTCTACATCGTTGCAGCATTAATTAGTCCTAATCTTATGCTACTGGTAGACGATTTCTATTATATTGTAAGCTGAATAGTAGTACTGTCAGCATCCTTCTTCTTCTTGCTAATTTCTTACTTTGTATTGCCCACTGAATAAGTGGAAGAGGCTGGCTTGCCGCCTATTTACTTGTGTTGCATTGTAGTTTAATATCTCCACCATACGGTCGCCTCTTTCCATCCTGGATTGAGTAGCACATACTTGGTGTTGAGTTTATTTTTAGCATTCGTAGTGGTAGAGGTCCTCTGACCATATGCTCATCCATCTTAGACACATTCTTGGTTAGAGTTACTTCCAGTTGCAGTTCTGATTAATGTATTGACGATCCTCTTGCCATATGACAGCCTCTGTCTTGTTGAGATTGAGGGCGCATTCTTGGCAACGAGTTATTTGTAACTGCTGGTTTGATTGAACTAACCCTAACGGGTGCTTCTGCATTGTTGTGTACTTGGCAAAATTTGAAAAAAATTGGTTGGGGATATTTCAGTGGTATCAGAGCCAAGATCCTGCCATCCTGTGAAAGTAGTTAATGATTAATTGTTAGATGAGTGACAGAGATATGAGACACTACGTACAGAGAGAGATGACTACAGAGAAGTCTCTACTTGAGTTAATGCATGAACTGTTTACGCTAATGAAGGATCCTGACATAAGGTGGGGAATCAGAAAGATTTATGCTAGGTCTGAAAGTCGGGATAGAAAGGTGCACATGTCACATCAGAATGATCGTGAGCTTGATAAAGATACCTTGGCAAATGAGGAGTTAAGGGTAGAGCCCCATAATACTTCCCTTGACTTGCAAGTAATAGGAAGTGATGAAGATCAGCTCGGTGAAAATAACATAACAGTCTTGAGTCCTAATAAGGATTCAACCTATGAAGGTCTTGAATCTACGGGCTTCGCAGAAGATTTCAGTAATACTATTGTTTGGGATGAGTTTGCTGAAGAAGAGCAAGTAGATGGAAATACTATCGGTGCCTTAGAATCAGCCCATGACCATTGCCAAAGTGATAATGTTGATAATGATTCCAACAGGATTGTACCACCTCGTGTTGAAGATTGGGTGATGGATAGTTTTCCTCTTGTTGCTGTCCAAACTCCTCAAGAGCTTTGACAAGAAGAAATTATGACAAGTGATCAAGGAGACCTCTTTGGTATGCATATGATTGCTAAAGATGAGATCAGAAATATACCTATAGATGGTGGTTACATTGAAGGAAAAGGGGATGAAGTTTTCAAAACAGCTAACATTGAAGATTCCTTGCTTCACTATGACTTTGGTGACTGGGATGAACGTGGGTTTGATCATCAAACTAAGCCCTTGGAGAGATGGACTTATGAAGAAATCAGTTCAAGTGAGTTACATGGTGACCTATTCAAAGACTCAACACTCCAAGAGAAGCATGAAGAGTACTTTTCTTTTGATCAAAACAATCAGCCTTTTTCCATTTGGGATCCCGGTTGGTTAACACCAAGGTATGATAAAGAACCTTTGTGGGATGAATTTCCCTTTGATCCTGACGAAGATCGAAAATCAGATTTCATTGCAAACTTTGAGGTGGCCATTGAAGAGGAAGTTGTCCTTGAAGAAGAGTGTTCAAAGAAGCTCCATAATGATCTCTTTGAAGGGGTTGCAGCCACTAAAGAAGAAAATGTTTCTACGGAAACTTTCCGAACAGCGGATGATTATGATCCATTGAGCAAGTTGGATGCTGCTCTAATGTTTGATCAAGAAGATAGTGATGAAGAAGAAGAGCTAGAAGACCATATGGCTCTTGAAGAGGAAAGAGTTAAAGAGGTTTACAAACACAAGTCTGATTTTTCCATTCAAGAAGCTGATTGCAAACATAGAGTCGAAGAAATCATGGAGAATGATCATCTCCATGGCATTGAGCATTATCCGCATGTTGGTGGTAAAGTACAAGGATGTTGGAGCAGCATTGAGGGCAGCAAAGACAAGGGGCAAGGTTCTGATTTTCAGTTGCAGCCTATCAGTAGTTCATCATCTTTAAATTCTCATGATTGGGATAGACAATTCATGGTGTCCATTGACAAGGAAGTGCAAGCTCTATCCCTGTTTGATCACACACATAGCTTGGTTGAAGAATTGTACTTGAAGGCTCAGCTTGAAGAGAGACAAAGAGGAGTGAAAGATGAAGTTGCTCTTCCCAATTTGCAACTTATCAGAGATTCTTTGGAGACCTTGAAGTCCGAATACATGCACTTGATTGAAGACCGAGATCGTGCGATTGAAGTTGCAAAGAAGAACATTTGTGCTTTTCAAGAAAAGGAGAGTATGGTTGATGAGTTCACTCTGGAGCTCGAATCAACAAAGGACATGTTGAAAGAAACTCAGTTGGCTCTAACGGAGGTTGAAGACCAGTTTGCTGACTTCAAACTTTTCAAGGAGCAAGAGGGTGCACACAGAGCTGAAGAAATCAAGCAAGTGATTGGAGAGCTTGATAGTCTTCAAGCGGAGTTTGATCTTGGAAGTGTCTCAAGAAAGTCGGAAGTTGCATGTGTAGATTTGGAGAAGCAAGATGAAAGAAGAGAGTTTCAAGTTTTTAACAATCCTCTCTTTGAAGTGGGTGCTGAGGAAACTTATGATAATCCTCTTTTTGTGATGGAAGATGAAACATCAGTTGATAATAGCACGAAATGGGATCCTGATGAAGGTTCCCAACACAAGATGGAATGTGATTTTCAGCTTATTGAAGATTTGCAAGCCGAACATGAGGGAGATTCGTTCCTTGCAATTGGCAATCTTCCGCGAAGAATGTTTGAACAAGAATGCTTAAGAAGGATTGAGGATGTAGTCTCCACTTGGGAATTGTTGAATCAAGATGTGACCAGCACCCTTGACATCAAGATGTTGTCCAAACATAGTTTGGTAGCTGTTTATAGTTCCATTACAGCAGCAAGGAGTGAAGAAACCTGAAATATGCTAACCAATTTTTTTCTTGAATTATCATAACACAAGCCAACACTACCAACTTGATTGGCATTAGCATCAAAACTGAAATCCAAGCTTGAAAGGACTCAACGCCAAGAATGCACACTCAATCCCAAAGAAGGATAGGTGTTGTCATATGGCGGAGAAATTAAAGAACAATACTTGAAATGAAACAACTCAACATCAAGAATGTGCACTCAAGATCCCATTGAGGGCGAGGTGCTAACATATGACAGAGTTATTAATTAAAAAACTGAAACAATAGGCGGATAACCAGCCATGAGAATTTCCACGCTACCACTTGAACAGTGGGGGGAAAACATTACAATACAAAACTAATTCATCCGTTGCGGCGGGCATCCACTTATGAGTGGGAATTCGCCACTTTACAGTGGGTGACTAAAGAGAGATTAATTGTTCTTTCTCCACACTGGCGGTAAACCATCTAGGGGTTACAAATGTATGAAATTATAACAAGTAATTGCAGCAATAACAATGGTTGGATTAGTACTACTAAATCTCAACCTTACAATCAAGGAATCTGCAAATACAAGTATTACAATGATAGAGAATAATGCTAAGATGTAAAGAATGAATGCTTTACAATGTTTATCCCTCAAATGATGAAGTAAAGGCCAAAAACATAAAACTAATGCAATCTGATATAAAAATCTGAGTTCTGGAAATTCTGATCAGCAAACAGAAAACACCATGAAATGCTCATAACTTCATCAATATACCTTCAAATTGACTGAAACCTTTTGCAAAGGCTCTCTAGGAGAATGGCGCCCAAGAACAAGTCATAAAACAGCATCAAATCCTCCTCATTTATTTGGCACGAAACCCAATGTGCTCTAAGAAGGTACGGTCTGGCTGGAAGGGCGATTTTGCTCTTAAAAATCAGGTTCTTTGAATTTAAATCTCATCTTCTATGAGAAGGGTTGCCCACTGTCAACAATCATGTAGCACAAATGCCCAGAATGAAATAAAATTTACTCACAAAGCTGTATACAAAATTCACTTTCAGCTGTAGATGAACCAGCAACTCAAAAATGATAATAAACTCCAAAATTCTTCAACAATAGGCTCAATCTGCTAGTCTGGATGAGAAGCAGCAATAAAACCAATTAGGTGTTGACTTTCAAACACGAAATTGATTGGAATCTAGGAGGTAAGCATCCCTCGAAGAAATAATCACAATTTCATTTCGACAGCATAACTTTAGCAATTAACAATGGATAATCAGCTCTTCAAACAACAGCAATATATAAGCTTTAGTTGGCAAATGAAGCAACAAGAACTCTTCAAATTCCAAGAAGTTGAATCACTTCAACTTCCAAAAGGGACACCACCTTTTTGCCTTTTACTTTTTGAAATAATAAAATATCATTCAACTTCCCCTTTAGGCATCCATTTCATATTGCAACAATAAAGCAATTATTAAATAATTAAATGCTCACTTGACCCCTTTATGTCCCCTTCTTTAAAACAACTTGAAGTCATCAAGCCTAGGCGTAGGTACAACTTCAAGACATGAAAATTGACTAAGTCTGAAACTCAGTCCAAGGAGATAACCAAATACAATGCCCAAGCTGCAATTGATGAATTGCTAAAAATAGCAAACTGACAAATGCCAAACTGAACCAAGTTGATGATGATGCTTCTGCCAAAAATGAACTTACTAAAAATAGCAAATGCCAAAAATAGTAAGTTATCTTCAAAACCATCAGAAAGCCAAACTAAACACTGAACTGCAAAGGATTGAATTGCTGCAAGATAGATACTGCCAAAAGATAGACTTGCTAAAAATAGCAAACTGCTATAAATAGTAAGTTTGCACAACATCCTCTGAATGCCAACTGAGTAGTATCTGAAAGAGGAAACCCTAATTTTCTACTTTAGCTTAGCCTATGGATTTCCGGAAATAGGCTAAATCCAAAAGAAGAGTGTATGGCCAAAATGGGGACATTACAAAACCAGACTTGTTAGTCATGATGTGAGGGAGAAAGGGGGTCCAAAACATGGTGTTTACATGCTAGACAATCCACCCCTTTGGTTGAATGATGTTGTGGCACTTACTAGTATATTTTGTGAGTTGGATTTGAGATCACCTAATGTTTCATGCTCCAATGTTGTTGAAGCTTTCATGGATTGGTTTCAGAGGTTCATCAGAGGGAATACCAATTTTACAAGTGTACACTTGATTTTGACCTGCACTTAGAGATGTGCTATTTTTCCTTTCCGGAGTGTTGGAGATTATTTTCAATTGGGCATCCATGCTTGGGATTCTCAACATGGGTTGATGGAGCTTATTACTTGTGGAAAGGACTTTTGGAGGGATAAGGATCAAATTTCCAGATTTATTGGTGATGTTCCTTTCTTTCCCAGCCACTTGATGGTTCGGTTTGTTCATCAACAAATGGATTGGAGAGAAATTTTGAGTATGGATTGGAGAGATGAACGATCGGTTGCTCTTGAGAGTGACCTTCGGCTAATACAAGGGAAGATTTTGGGACACGTGCTTGCTGGTTGGAGGCATATCAGCCACTTTACTTGTAGAGTTACTCTCGTTTGGAAGAGTTTGTTCTTCATTACTTGCCAAAGAGGTGGTAGTTTTCAGTTGGAGATTGCTCTAGTATGTTTTCCTGCCATTTTTGAGGGATTAACTTGCAACTCTATGCTCATCTCATACACTCACTCTTGGGAATTTCTTTGGTGCTGCTATTTTTTCTTGTATGAAGTACTAAAATCAGATTGCTCTTCGCTGACTTTAGCTTTGAACAGCAGAGACTATTTGTTCCTTCATACCAACTCTATTTTCAGGGTTCATCTTATGGAGGCTTGTGATGTTAACTTTGATAGTTCTCTCTCATTGTTGGTTTAGGACAGCGAACTACCACTTGTTTTGATTCATCATTCTGAGATTCATGAGGTTGGAACTATGAGAGTTTTTTGTAGTCTTCATGGTGGTATCAGTATAATTCAGATGAGGCATAGTAGCTCCCTGTGGAGACATGAGTATGAATTTGTTGAGCTCTTGCAAAGGATTGCTTTCCTCCTTGCAAGAAGATTGGAAGATGTCACATTTGCAGTCATGACTTCGTTTATTACCATGTGGAGGTATGCTGAGGAGATTGATTTTGAGTTGAGTATCCTATCTTTTTTCTTGCCTAGAATTATGATTGACAGTGGTGCGGTTGATATTGTTGATTCGGGGCATTGTGGACATGAGATGTTGCATGATATTGATCTCAGCCCTTTAAGATCTTTCAGTTTGGGTAACATGGATGGTAACACTTTGGAGTTACAAGGAAGGGTAGTGCAACATTGGCATGATGTTTTCACTGATGTGATCAGAGTAGTGCAGCATCGGCATGGTGGGTCCTTCTTAAGACGGATTTGGGAACCTGGGATCATACTTGTTTGGGTATGGATCAATTTTAATTTTTCTGGAGTTGTGGTGGTATTGCTTGAGGACAAGCAATTTTGGGAAGGGCAGACTGTAATGTCCCCATTTTTAGCATTGCACTTCTCAGTGATTGATGGCCTACCCAGGGGTACTGTCGGCTAGTCAGAGGCAGAATTAGGGTTTCCGACTGTTTGGTGGGTTCTCTTGAAGATTCAGGGTTCTGCTTGTTGGAGTTTGGGTGTTTGGATTCTGGATTCCTTCTGAGTTTTCAGAGAGCTTCGCAGAGGTATGACTTGCAACCGCGTCGGGCAACCTTTCCGGACTTACTATTTTTAGTAAGTTATGACAGCTACATCTTGGAGTTTGGAATTTTGGTTTGCGGATTCTTTCTGGGTTTTCAGAGAGCTTCGCAACGATGTGACATGCGTTGCATTCCGGGCATCTTCTGGAATTTACTATTTTTAGTAAATTCTATTTTTGGCAGTGATCATGCGGTTTTCAGTGCAGTTGGCTTTCTTCTTCAGTCAGTTCAATTGGCTTGTTCATTTTTGGCTTTGGGGCACATTTGGAGAGATGAGTTCAGATTATTTAAATAAAGTCATATTTTAATGTTATATTTTACTGTTGACCCCCCCTTAGCCTAGTGATTGAACTTTAAGTTGTTTTAAAGGGTGGGCTTTATGGGTGGACGCCTCATTGAGGTGGATTATTATATTTTAGGTTCAAAATATTACTTGGAGAAAAGGACGCCTTTTTATGGAGGAAAAGATTTTAAAATAAAGAAATATTAACTTTATGAAAGGGGGCGCCCAAACTGGAGGGAAAAGAAGGCAGTTACAAAATTGAAAATTAGGGTTTCTTTTCTAGAAGCTTCCAGAGGGTCTTCTCAAAATTATAAAAGGGAGCCTTGGGTCTTCATTTAATCATCTTTTTTGCCTACAATAATGTTATTCTGCCGGAATGGTATTGGGATTGCTTCGAGGAATGAATGCCTCCTAGCCTTGGCTCGACTTCATGCTTGAGAGATAGCATCTAGTGGAGAATATAGTTTTCTTGTGAGAGAATTTGTAGTGAGGATTGCTTATTGCATTTTGGTTTGCATATGTAGTTCAGTTTCATACATTGTAGTGGTTTTCTGGAGTTGCTGATGAACATGGCTGATCTGTAGTTTCAATCATATATTTGAAAATAAAATTATTCTGGTTCTGGGTACTGTTTTATTGTGTTTCCTAGGCAAGGGCGCCCCTTTGTGCTAACTTGCAGATTTTTTAGTGAAGAGCTTGAATTTATAAAGAGAAATTGCCCCTTCTTGCATAGCTGCCCCTCTTGGGATTGCATTGGGAAGAGTGATAAATAATTGCTTAGATTTGAGTGTGATTTCTTGTAGGTATCTTGGTCGCCTTCTTTATAGGAAGCCTTTGCATTTGGTTTGAGTTCATTTGGGTGAATATTGAGGGAGTTGTGAGTAAATTAGTGGTTCCTGGTGTTGCTGATAAAGCTTTTCAAGTGCAGGTCTGTCACAAATCAGAATGTCAAGACTGATCTTTTGAGCGGAGTTTGGGGCCTTAGCATACTTGTTAAGCAAGGAAAAGTCTTCTACATCGTTGCAGCATTAATTAGTCCTAATCTTATGCTACTGGTAGACGATTTCTATTATATTGTAAGCTGAACAGTAGTATTGTCAGCATCCTTCTTCTTCTTGCTAATTTCTTACTTTGTATTGCCCACTGAATAAGTGGAAGAGGCTGGCTTGCCGCCTATTTACTTGTGTTGCATTGTAGTTTAATATCTCCACCATATGGTCGCCTCTTTCCATCCTGGATTGAGTAGCACATACTTGGTGTTGAGTTTACTTTCAGCATTTGTAGTGGTAGAGATCCTCTGACCATATGCTTGTCCATCTTGGACACATTGTTGGTTAGAGTTACTTCCAGTTGCAGTTCTGATTAATGTATTGACGATCGTCTTGCCATATGGCAGCCTCTGTCTTGTTGAGATTGAGGGCGCATTCTTGGCAACGAGTTATTTGTAACTGCTGGTTTGATTGAACTAACCCTAATGGGTGCTTCTGCATTGTTGTGTACTTGGCAAAATTTGAAAAAAATTGGTTCGGGATATTTCAAATGATATGAGTTATTATAAGCAAACTCGACCAATGGTAAGTATTCCTCCCACTTATATTGCTGATCCATGCAATATACCCTTAGTAGGTCTTCTAATATTTGATTTACCCTTTCCGTTTGCCCATCTGTTTCCGAATGATATGCTGAACTTATATTTAACTGTGTCTCAAGTGTAGAAAATAAAGTTTGCCAAAATCTAGAAGTAAGTCTTGCATCCCTATCAGAAATAATCTTCTCAGGAATTTCATGTAATCTGAATACTTCTTGAACAAACTTCCTTGCATTAACTGGTGCTCGATCAGTTAAATTTCCAGGTATAAAGTGTGCCACTTTTTTTAATCGATCCACTACTACCAGTATGGCATTATGTCTATTCCTAGACATAGGTAATCCTTGTACAAAATCCATACTAATTAGTTGCCACTTCCACTCTGGTATTTCATGAGGATATAACAGTCCTGCAGGGTGATTATGTTCAACTTTTACCCTTTGACACTCAAGACAACTTGCTACAAAATTAGCTGCGTCTCTTTTCATTCCTTTTCCAGAAAGATAAGAGGTTTACATCTGCCATCACTTTCGTCACTCCAGGATGACCAGAATAAGGTGCTTCAAGAACTTCCTTCCATACCAGATTTCTTAATTCTTTGACATCAGGTACATACACTCTATCTTTGTATCTTAACAATCCATTGGTTTCAAACTGAAATCCTTCATATCTGGAATCTTGTGGATTTTGCTTAAGTGCTTGTTTTACTTGCAAATAGTACTCATCATCCTTTCTTTTTTGAAGTACTTACTCCTTAAAATCGGTATGAATTGCTACTAGCGAAGAGATATGGCGTCTCCGACTTAGCGCATCAGCTACCCGATTTTCTTTTCCTTTGATGTAATTAATGTTGAAGTCATAATCAGCTATCAACTCTAACCATCTCCTTTGCCTAGCATTTAGGTTTGGTTGAGTAAAAAGATACTTTAAGCCATTATGATCAGTTTTAAGTTCAAAGGATCTTCCTAATAAATAATGTCTCCACATTTGCAAAGCATGAACTACGGCTGCCAGTTCTAAATCATGCGAAGCATAATTTATTTCATATGGCTTAAGCTTTCTAGATTCATAAGCAATCACTTTTCTGTGTTGCATTAATACTCCTCCTAATCCTTCTCCACATGCATCAGTTATGACTATGAAATTTCCTTCAGGATCAGGTATCTTAAGAATAGGTGCGGTAGTTAATTTCTCTTTGAGTAGGTCAAATGCTTTTTGACACTTCTCATTCCATTCAAACCTTTTTCCTTTCTTTTGTAATGAAGTTATAGGAAAGGCAATTTTAGAGAAATTTGCCACAAATTTTCTATAATATCCCGCCAAACCCATAAAACTTCTCACTTCCGATACATTTTTGGGTATAGGCCACTGAACTACAGCTTTAATCTTGGCAGGATCTACTGCAATTCCTTCTGCTGAAATAACATGACCCAGATAATGGACCTTTTTCTGATAGAATGTGCACTTAGATAGTTTTCCATACAGTTTCTGTTCTCTTAACCGTTGTAAAACCATCTCTAGATGTTTGCTATGTTCTTCTTCATTTCTAGAATATATCAGAATATCATCTAGAAAAATCAAAACAAACTTATCCAGATATCTCTGAATACACTGTTCATGAGATTCATGAATGCTGCAGGTGCATTTGTCAATCCAAAAGGTAATACAGTAAACTCGTAATGTCCATATGGTGTTCTAAAAGCTGTTTTAAAGATATCTTCATCTTTAATTCTCAACTGATGGTATCCAAACCTTAAATCTATTTTAGAAAATACAGTTGCTCCTTTCATTTGATCAAAAAGATCATCGATGCAAGGTAATGGATACTTATTCTTAATCGTAGCCTTATTAAGCATACGATAGTCTATACACAGTCTTAATGTTCCATCCTTCTTTTTGACAAATATCACAGGCGCTCCCCATGGCGAAACACTTGGTCTTATCAAACCTTTTGATAATAACTTATCTAATTGTGTTTTCAATTCCATGAGTTCTGTAGCAGTCATTCTGTAAGGCACTTTAGAAATAGGTTCTAATCCAGGAACTAGGTCAATGGAAAAGTCAAACACCCTCTTTGGTGGTAAACCAGGTAATTCATCAGGAAAAATATCTGAAAATTTCTTTAGAATGGGATATTTTTCCATATCAGTTTTCCCACTTTCCTCGATTTCTCCATCTTCTAGTTCTTGTTGACTCTGAAAAATAAAATTTTCATTTTCATACTCAAGATCTATTTTTACTGCAAAGAGTTTGCACCCTTTCTTCTTAGCTCTAAGAAGTTGCATTGCTGATATCTGCCTGACTTTTACTTCTCTAGGTACTCCCTGAATCTTGACTTGGTTACCATAGTCATCTAAACATTCAACTATCTTCGCATTACAATCCACTATGGCTCTGTGTCTCCATAACCAGTTCATTCCTAGAATAACATCATAGGATCCTAGAGGGGCAACATATATATTGACTTCGGTTGTGAAACTAGGTAGTTCTATTCTAGCCTCAAACAAACATTGGTCCACCCTTGCTCTTGTGTTGTTTGAATATTCAACACTCCATGGCATAGCCATGTGTCCTGCCTTTCTAGTTAATTGATTTGCTATCTTTGGAGAAATAAAGTTTTCAGTAGCACCAGTATCAATTAAAATAGAAATAGGCAAACCAAATAAAGTACCTGGTGTCTCAATTGGCGTTACTTGATATTCAGCCTGACGATCATCAATAGCGGCATGAATCCTCTGTTGAAACATTGCTTGCTGACTTGGTAGCGCATTGCCATGAGATAGAGTTCCTGAAGTCTTGTTGGGACATTCATTTGCATAATGATCTCCCTTGCAAATAAAACACCCCGATCTTGGACCTCTTTTCACAATAGCTTCACCAGTTTTACTTGTACTCTCAGTTGTTTTGTTAATGTTGCCAATGTTGGGATTGCTTCACCAGTTTCATTGTAATATCTTTCCCCCCACTAAATAAGTGGTAGCGTGGAATCTCTCGCTCTCGTTGAATAAGTGGTCGAGCTTCTTTCATTTCAGTATTGTTCTTCATTTCAGTTTGGTCGCTAATGATCCCTTTCCATATGCTATCACCTTACCTTCAATAGGATCTTGGTGAACATTCTTGGCGAAGGTTACATTCAGTTGTTTGTGATTTTGGGCTAATCCTTAACGGGTGCTTGTTGTTGGTGAAATTTCAAAGAAAAAATTAAGGGGCATATTTCACTATACTAGAGAAAAATTGCTTGGATTGGTCACAAGGAAAAATTATGGACTTGTTAAATTAAATTTTTTGTGTTTTTAGGGCTATGGATCTTCTATACACTCGAAAATCATGCAGGAACGTAATTTGGCTAGGGCTTCTAGAGCATTTCAGACCACTTATTTTTAACAATTTTTTAAAAATCGTGGTGATTTTTTGTTAAAATTTGACATGTTTTTCAAAAATGTGGGTGGCTAGGGTTTTTAGACCCTTGGACATTTTCATCACCCTTTTTTTTAAAAATTCATCAAAACAAAAAATTGTGCCTTTTGCTAGGATTTGCAAAATTTACAAGTTTTTCAAATTAGCAAATGTTATTTTTTTTTTTCCCGTGATTACATATTGTGGGAGGGATTCCTTCTTTACCAAACATTATGTTGGAAGGCGGCCAACATTTTTTTGGAAAGAATTACAACACATGGAAACAATGCATGCTCACAATCTTTGTGTATAGATGCCTCGATAAGATTGTCCTTGGTATTGACACTCGGCCAACTTTTGTGGGTAAAGATCAAGATAAGTTTGATGAGTGTGATAGATAAGCCATTATGCTGATAAAGTTATTAGTGACGAATGAAATGCTTCCAGAGGTTTAGACAAGCACATCCTCTGCAACAATTTGGAAGCATTTGTGAGATCTACAGGAGACTATAGATAAAGGAAAGACCTTCTTAAAAATATGCTTTTTTCGATTATGATGAATGAGACATCTTTGTAGGAGCATTTGCTAAAAATCAAGGACATCAGAGATCAATTGTTTGCCATAGGTTGAAAGATGGAAGAAGAAGATATGGTGGTAATTATGTTGAAAAGCTTACCACGGGCCTATGAACATTTTATTGAAACACCCAATATCACATTAACCAATGTTGACCTGAAGTTTGAAGAGTTGTGTGATCACCATCACCATGAGACCACATTTCTTTGAGGCATTTTTTCAAACAGTTCACTGCCTTGTCTATGCTACCACATTTTTCATACGTTATCAAAGCATTTTATCAAACAGTTCGTTGCCTTGCTCCTATGGCTAAAAGTCTAAAATAGGTGCTTTCAAACAAGCTATGGATGCTTGGAAACAATCTATCAAAGCATAATAGTAAGCAATAGCATAGACAAGGCAATGAACTGGTTGAAAAATGCCTCAAAGAAATGTGGTCTCAGGGTGATGGAATGCCATGACAATCCATAGCAATTCGCTTGTAATGGCATTCCATCACAATGAGACCACATTTCTTTGAGGCATTTTTTCAAAAGTTAACTGCCTTGTCTATGCTACCACATTTTTCATACATGTCTACCAAAGCATTTTATCAAACAGTTCACTGCCTTGCTGCTATGGCTAAAAGCCTAAAATAGGTGATTTTGAACAAGCTATGGATACTTGGAAAAAATCTATCACAACATAATAGTAATAAATAGCATAGACAAGGCAATGAATTGGTTGAAAAATTACCTCAAAGAAATGTGGTCTCATGGTGATGGAATGCCATGACAATCCATAGCAATTTGCTTGTCATGGCATTCGTCATGGCATTCCATCACCATGAGACCACATTTCTTTTAGGCATTTTTTCAAACAGTTCACTGCCTTGTCTATGCTACCACATTTTTCATACATGTCTACCAAAGCATTTTATCAAACAATTCACTGCCTTGCTGCTATGGCTAAAATCCTAAAGCAAGTGCTTTCAAACAAGCTATGGATGCTTGGAAAAAATCCATCAAAGCATAATAGTAAACAACAAGCTATGGTCTCATGGTTTTTTTTTGCGCAAAAGTCAGCGTGATTTTATTCGCATTTTCTTGCACGTTTTAAACACATTTTTTTGGCAATTTTGCTGTTTAAAATGAGGAAAAATCGCCCAGCCTACAGATTTTTTAAAAATCAGGATTAATCGGTATTTTTTGCAGACTTATGCTTCTATGGGCCATACCATTCCTTGCTGGGCCATACATGTGTGACAGGGGTGTGGGAGTTTAGTTGCTGATTGGCAAGGATTTGGAGGAGGGTTTGCTGCTGTTTGGGGTTACGCAAGGTTGGGACACACCCAGTTTTCATTTGCAATGACTTTGGAGGAGTTTGGAAGAGTGGCACTCCATTTTGGCACATCCAATTTGCAGATTTTATGAACAACATTGTCAAAACCTTTGTTGCTTTTTCTGGGTATGTTGGTTCTTGTTATGTTGGGACATTTTATGATTTGGGATGTTGTTATAATTGAGAAAAAACCTATTGTTTGATCAAAATACAATTTTGGAAATTTCTGCTCATTGCAATTCCAAAGGTTGTAATTTTCTGAGTTGTTATTGCTGCAAATTTGTTTATTTATGCTCAATCTTGTTAGAAATATCAATTGCATTTTACCTCCACTATCTCTCCAAAAAACATCAAACAAAACCAATAAAAATGTAATATTCCCCCTTAATTTTTTCCAGATTTTATCAGCACAACACACCACTGATTAGCATTAGCTCCAAATGATAACCAGCAAGAATAGTAACCCTTCACCTTTTTGATCACCAAGATCCCAATGTGGGCGAGGTGAGAGCATACGATGCCGGTGATCATTAGCAAATTGGAAATGAAATACAAAGCTGCTAGGCGGCTAGCCGACCATGAATGAAAGAAAATACAAAGAGTAGGCGTATAACCGACCATAAAGCTCTAGCACTTATTCAACGGGAGCGAAGTTATTACAATTTATAAGGTGGCAAGCCAGCCATGAATCCACACTTTCACTTATTCAGCTGGGGGAAATTAAACAAGTGCTGAAAGTAAAATATAAACTCAACCACTTCTTTAGTGGGAGTAATTACAAAATATTGAAATGCAGATTTATAACAGTAGCTGTTAATACTACTAATCAGCTTTACAAATAGATAGATATCTGCACAATAGGTTAGTTTGAAGGCCCAAATACATATAAATCTTAAGGACATTATCCTTAACTAAAATACGATGCTTATAACCAAATTTTAGCCTCAAAATTGCATTATAACAGAAATTATTCATGTTTGATTAGAAACAGTAAACACAAAAAATCAGACTAGCAAGCAAGAAATTCACCAATATGGACGCAACTTCTTCAAAGCAGCTCAAAATGACTTCAAATAGCAGTCAATTGAAGCTTCTAATCAAGGTCTCCAAACTCCAACAGTCAAAATGTGCCAAATTAGCAACAACAAATTGACATGAATCCCAATGCAACCAACAAGAGATGGTATGGCCTCTAGGAAGGGTCGACTTCTTAAAAATCAGATACTCAGAAATAAAATCTGATACTTTGCAAAATTGGTGCCCTACACAGTTGAATAGCATGAGCCAGAACCCAAAAGCAAATAAAAATCATTGGCAAAGCTACCAACAAAAATTCGCTTCAGCCATATACTTTAGCAACGGTACAAACAAACTATACATTAGCAATCTGCCTGTAATAAATTATAAAATTAAGTTCTATCCGCACTCTTGAGTGAAGCATGATCTTTAGTAGCCATCTAGGAAGCTATCGTTTCAAGCCCGAAGAATGGCAAAGTAAGGGTGCTAGGAGGGCTCTCCTCGAAGCAGCTCTGAAATAAATTCAGCTGCATAACATTATGATAAATTTCCAAGGATGAGAATGAAGGAGCAAGGCACAAATAAATAGACTTCTTCTTGGCATTCGAATCACCTCTGTAACCTCTAAGAAAAGAATGCGAAACACTTCAACTTCTCCAAAAGGGACGTCCAACTTAATTTTCCAATAGTAAAAGTATATTACCTTTTTCAATCAACTCTCTGGGCGTCCAAGATGGGAGACATTTAATTTAACTTTTAAAATATTAAACTTCATCATTTAAGGCATCTAAACAAGTCCCCCTTTTTTAAAACAACTTGAAGTTGATCGCCTAAGCATGGGGTCCAAAAATCAACACTGAAAAATGACTAAGTTTTTAAAACTTAGCTCCAAGAGGAATGAAGAAACCAATGCCCAAACTGAACTGCCTTACTGCCAAAAATAGAATGATGGATTGGAAATGACCGGGCTACTGCTAAGATGACACTGTCAAAAATAGAACTTACCAAAAATAGCAAACTGCTATAAATAGTAAGTGTTCCCAAACTTCATTTGAACACAAACCGGGCAACTGTCATGACTTACTAAAAATAGTAAGTGTTTGGAAAGGTTAACAGAATTAGATGCATGTTACACCTTATTGGAGATCTTTGAAAAACCTAGAAACCTTTCCTGCATGCAAAGTATCATATAGAAATGCATGCCATTTTCTTATTATGCATGTTACCTCATCCTGAAGCTCTCCAAAAACCCGAAATGCTCGACAAAACTCACTTCCAAACTCTTGCATGCATGCCCTAAAAAATGCATCTGAAACCTCCTACAAAATAGGAAACCCTAATTTCCATTTGTGATTAGCCTACGAGTTTCCGGAAATAGGATAATTCTCATTAAAGAGTGTATAGCTAAAATGGGGACATTACAAAAAAACAAGGGCATAGTGAGGGTCTATGTTACAGTGATATTAGAGCAGTGAATCCTGCCATCTTGAAGGGGGTTTTGGTAAACAGTGTTATGAGAGTTGATTGAATGAGTGTAGCCATATACCCATTATTATAATTTGAGAAGAAACAAATCGAACGCAAGCCTTGAGAGCCAACCACAGTTAGATCCCTTTGCAGGCATTGAAACGGGTGACAAAGAGCAACCACAGGAACCTAACACTAGGGAGATGTTGAATGATTTGGCTAGAGGGCAATGTGAGTTGGAGTAGAGTTTAGTGTAGATGATGGCTTTAATGAACTGATAGTTGCTTGGGAACAACAATAACAATCAGGGGAACAACGCTAGAAACAATGGTGGGAACAATGAGGGTAACAAAAGGCACGATAGGAGCAATGATAACGGGGAAGGTACAGTGGATGATAGAGGCACAAATCTTCAAGGTAGAACCAAGACAACCAATTTCAGGCCCTTAATGCCTAACTTTCCACTGAGAGTTAATCCTCACGTAGAGAAAGAGCCCACCCAATAGAAGCTTAAGGATTAGATTTTACAGGATTGGAGAGATTCAGGGATGGATTTTTAGGCCGAGATATCCTTCCGTGATTACATGGACCTCAATATGAAACACAAACCAGATAGGGGTGGTGGACAACACCATTAGGAGTTACAACGAAAGGTGGGTAAGCTATCTATTTCATACTTTGGATGGTTCCAGAAAGACCACAGCTAGGGCATGGGTTCATAAGTTGGACTCATATTTCCAGCTCAACCCAATGCAGGAGGATGAGACTATCAAGTATGCAACTATACATTTGGACGGTAGCGCTCATGAGTGGGTGGCACCATGGCATGATCACCTTGGGTCATGACCAAATTGATTCATATGCTGAGTTCACAGATAGGTTGATAGAGAGATTTGACAGGAAAGATCTAGAGTTGCACTTCAAGCAATTGGTTCAACTCAAACAGTGGGGTTCAGTGGAGGCATATGTGGCTGACTTTTAGAGACTTTCAGTGTTAGTCATAGATATTTTAGAGAGGAGGCTCATTGTGCTTTTCATGGATGGTCTTTTGGATCCCTTGTGAGGTTGGATTAAGGCCCTTAATCCATCTTCATTATAGGAAGCCATTAAGAAGGCCAAAGACATGGAGACCTCTAGTCTTAGAAGAAAATATCAGTGTAAGAGTTTTCCCCATAAGAAGGATAAGGAAACTTTTCATAAGGAAACACATCAACCATGTCTTGAGACTAATAGGTTGGATAGTGAGCAACTAAATGACCTTCAAAGGAAGAAATTGTGCTTCCATTGTAGAGAGCCTTGGGGCCCATTTCACAAATGTAGTGTGAAGGCAAAAGCAAAGCAAATAGAGTATTTTTCTGTTGACGAATCTGCATCAGAAAAATTAGATCAAATGCAGAAACTTACCAGTGGAGGATGCAACTTGGGGGAGTGAGCAGATTTTACAACATCCTGAGCTGAAATTGCTTGAGGACAAACAATTTTGGGAAGGGTAGACTTTAATGTCCGCTTCCTAACCTGTTCAGTGGAGTAACACAGTTAGCCTATTCAATAGTTCTTGTAGGCTAACATGTTGTGGTTAGAGAGCTGTGGTGATAGCTTAGTTAGCATTTTGGTGTTGTGATGTGTGTAACGCCCTTTTCCGGAGTGTTTCTGGTGATTTCTCTGTCATGTCCCCCTCCAGTTGACATCTCTCAGAGCTGATGATTAGCCTATTATGCGACCCTCGTAGGCTGATAGGATGGATAGAGGGTCTTGACGGAGCTTGGCTTGGCTTCGGTTGTCAGATTTTTATCAGTTGGCTTTCGTTCGGGCTCATTCAGACACCATTTGCCTGGATTGCTATTTTTAGCAGTATTTGGCACTCAGCGGAGCACCCCTGCTATTTTTAGCAGTATGATTTGGTCACGTGCAGAATCACTCCCTTATTCGCCAGCTTCGGACGGTTCGTGAATTGGACATATTTTGAGGGAGATATTAATATTTAATTGATTTAATTAAATATTAATTATTCGAGCTTATATTATAAAGTTATAATATTTTAATATTATAACTTAAGTGATTTGCTGAAGGGGTCGACCATCATTGAATGGGGCCACTTTTAATTATATTTTATGATTAAAAGTGTTTCGAAAACTATTGAAAAATTAAAAGGGAAAAGTTTGAATTTATTTTAATGATGCCTTTTTGAGAGAATTCGCACTTTTGAGGAGATATAAGGGTTTTCATTGGAATTCGAGCTGATTATGTTGAATATTGAAATTTTGATCAAGTCTTCTTCCGGAGAACGAAGCCTAGGGTTTCAGTTGTCTACAGGGATTGGAGAACGAGCCATCTTCAGTGTTGCAATTCAGAGACTGTGAAATAACAGTTGATTTATTGCTTTCAGAGAGGTAGTCTCATTCAGAGATTATCACAAAGATTATTCAGAGTATATATTTAGGGTTTGGACACGACAGTTATTAGGCAGTGCAATATTCAGGGGCGCATATCTATGCTTCCTCATCTGGCACCTCATTAAAGGCCGTACGGATTTCTTTGCTGCTGTTAGAAAGCCGTACCTTTCTGCTGTCAGGCCGTACCATCTTCAAAAGGGCCGTACTTTTTATTCAGAGTAAATCGCCTTCCTTCTTGGTCATCTGGCTTCACACATCTGGGCGCCTAGGCATCTGGAACATTTCTCAAGCGTTTGACAAAGGGAGAAGTGCAAACTTATGACAGCCGTACCATTTCAAATGCTTAATCAGGCTGCTGCGACAATCAGGTTTTCTTCAATAATATTGTTGCTTTTTGCTTTGCATGATACCAGATCTTATTTGTAATCATCCTAGAAGTTTAATAAATAGACTAGCAACAGGAGATTCAGTAGTTTCTATCATTTCCGGAGTTGTATTATTTAATTTGAATTTATTTAGCATTTCTTTCCAAAATCGCAACTTTCATTATTCATGGAAAAACACTAAAAAAAATCAAAATACACAAAAACAGTCAAAAAACACACAGTTTCAGAAGTCAGGGGAAACAGGGGTTTCTACAGTGGTATCAGAGCTAAATCCTGCCATCCTGAGGGTTTAGCAATCTTATGCAGCCACAAGAGTTTGGGTCACACAGGTATTATACTCGCAGGAGAGCCTTGATTGATAGGCAACAGGGTTTGAACAGGCAGCCGGGTAACATGGCTGATAGAACAGATGCTCCTAGAACAGATATCCCTCATAACCCTAGGGATCAGGACGATGCAGAGGTTTTAGACACTCTCAGAGACTTACGAGTAGGTCAACGGCAGTCCAACGATGTGCTACAGCTGTTGGCAGTGGCAATCCAGAGGTTAGGTACATAGAGGAGACCGTCATCACATTGTGACGATAATAGGAGTGATGCAGGATCCCGGAGAGCACCTAGGACTGCTTCACGGATGGCAGACAGGCCCACTAGGCCTACTTTTGTGAGACAGGAGCCCGATGAGGCTATTGCAGGTGAGGAGCATGAGGAGTTGTTCGCAGATACACTTATGGCAGCGAACGAGGAGTGGGAGTTAGTATCACCAGATGTCAGAGAGAGGATTACCTTTGGCAAATTCATTACACAGAGGAGAGAACATCACAGAGATCGACAGGATTGGAGACCTAGACATCAGAACAATGATTTGAAACATGCTACAAACAGACTCAATCTAGCGATGTTTGATGCTAGTGGTAAGGTTACAGCTCAGGCCTGGATCAATAAGTTAGACACTTTCCTCACATTGCGTCCGATGGCTGAGAGAGATGCTATCAGGTATGCGACATTGCATCTTGAGGGGGTAGCTTACGATTGGTGGCACCATGGGATGGTGACACTCCAACATGATCAGATCACCTCATATCAGGAGTTTGTTGACAGGTTGGTGGAACGATTTGAGAGGAAGGATCCAAAATCCTATTTTAGAGACTTGGCTCAGTTGCGACAGAGTGGCAGTTTGGAGTCTTACATTGGTGACTTCCAGAGATTGTCAGTCATGGTTGCTAATATTTTAGAGAGGCGTCTTGTAGTGCTTTTCATGGAGGGACTGACGGAGCCATTGAGAGGTTGGATCAAAGCCTTTGATCCTCCTTCGTTACAGGAAGCTATGAAGAAGGCGCGTAGCATGGAGTTGGCAGCACCATCTAACAGATTTAACTCCAGAAACAATTCTTCATTCAGGGACAATAAGGGCTTCAATAAAAACAGAGAGAAATCAGATTTTAAGAATGATTCAAAGGGCAAATTAGCAGCACCACCTTTGGATCGAGAGGCTCTTAATGATCTACGCAGGAAGAAGCTTTGCTTCTACTGCAAAGGTCCCTATGATGCCAATCATGATTGTCCTTTGCGGCCTAAGGGCAAGGCCAATCGAGTGATGTGGGCTTATTACGAGGATTCAGAATCAGAGAATTCGGAACAGCAGGAGAGTTCTGAGGAGTCAGAGTCAGAGGCTTCAGAGCCTAAGGCAGAGGCAGAGTCAGAGCTTCAGATTCAGGAGGCACGCCTATCTAGCATTCAGCAGGAAGGTTCATTCAGACTTCGTGGAGTTTTGGCAGGACAGAGGGTCATTACCCTTCTTGATATAGGAGCCACCCACAATTTTATCGATGCTAGATTTGTGGAGAAGCGCGGACTCATCACTGAGGAGTTTGAAGGCATTAGGGTTAAGGTGGCCGACAGTTACACTCTCAGTGTGAACGTATGATTAAGGATCTCCCCTTGCGCTTGAACAACTATGAGTTCAAGGCTGATTATTACGTGGTGAACATGGGGGATATCGATTTAGTCTTGGGCATGAAGTGGCTTCATTCACTTGAGGAAGTCACTCTTCGTCTCAAGGACATGGAGATTCGTTTTGATGTGGATGGGAAGACACATATTCTCAAGGCAATTCGGGACAGCAACATCAAAACTATTTCTTTTCGTCGGATGGAGAGACTCATGCGACACGACATGGTAGAGTGGGCTGCCGAGTGCACATTGGCACCTATACAGGAGGGACAGCAGAAGACTGAGTATCATCCTGACATACAGCAGTTGAGAGTCAAGCATGAGAAGGTATTCAGTGATATTCCACAGGGAGACCTCAGACAGGGGCATTGAGCACATTATAGAGCTCGAGGAGGGCGCTAAGCCTGTTATGATTATCATTACAGGCATCCTAAGAGTTGAAGGATGAGATAGAAAAGACGATAAAGGAGTTGCTTGCTATGGGTCACATTCGACCTAGCAAATCACCATTCGCTTCTTCAGTTGTTCTGGTGAAGAAGAAGGATGGCACCTTTCGCATGTGCATAGATTACAGGGTCCTAAATAAGAGGACTATTAAGAATAGATATCCTATACCTCGTATAGATGAGCTTATTGATGAGCTCCATGGTGCATGCTACTTCACAAAGATAGACTTAAGGTCAGGATATCATCAGATCAGGGTTCGTGAACAGGACATTGAGAAGACTGCCTTCCGTTGTCATTGTGGACACTTCGAGTTTGTGGTGATGCCATTTGGGCTCACCAACGCGCCAAACATTTCAGTCCACCATGAACAGAGTCTTACATTCACTGCTGAGGAGATTTGTACTTTTCTTGATGACATTCTTATTTACAGCAGGACTTGGCAGGAGCATTTGGCTCATGGAGACCGTGCTCATTATCTGGAGAGGGAGTCCTTGTATGCCAAGGAGTCCAAATGTGATTTGGGGATGACTGAGTTACTCTACTTAGGTCATATCATCAGTGTAGAGAGAGTGCGGATGGATCCTGAGAAGATCTGCGCTATTATAGATTGGCCTACTCCGGCGAACCTTACACAGCTGCGAGGATTTCTTGGTTTGTGTGGGTTTTATCGCAGATTTGTGAATGGTTATTCACGTCATGCAGCACCTATGACGGATTTGTTGAAAAAGGGTGCATTTTGTTGGACTCCTGAGGCACAGGAGTGTTTTATGAGGTTCAAGGAGTTGATGACTACGTGCCCAGTGTTGGCACTACCAGATTTTTCGAAGCCTTTTGAGCTTCAGTGCGATGCTTCTGGTGAGGGCATTGGAGCGGTGCTTATGCAGGACAAGCACCCTATTGTGTATGAGAGCTGTAAACTCAGAGGGCCAGAGAGGCTCTACAGTATTTATGATAAGGAGATGCTCGCTATAATGCATGCCTTGGCAAAATTTAGGCAATATCTTGTGGGCAGTAAGTTCTGCATTAAAACTGACCACAACAGTTTGAGACATTTCCTAGGGCAGCGAGATCTCAATGATCGTCAGCAGAAATGGGTGAGTAAATTGCAGGCATACGACTTTGATATCTCTTACATCAAAGGCACCCAGAATGTAGTGGCTGATGCTCTCTCACGCAGGCCTTATTTGAGCTCTATGGTTCACATTACAGAGGATTGGAGGCATATGATTGTGGCAGAGTATGCCAAGGATACTTGGGCATCCAGTATCGTTGAGGGATCAATGGTTGACACTAGATACACGCTTGTGAATGACTTGATCATTTACAAGAACAGGATTTATTTGGTCCCAGGTTCAGAGATGAAGAACATTATCATGCGAGCCTTTCATGATGTACCTACAGCAGGACATCCCGGGTATTTCAAAACGTACAGACAGATTCGGGAGAGATTTACATGGAAAGGACTTAAGGCAGATGTTCTTCAGTATGTGCCACTGTTTGTCAGCAGAACAAGCAGGAGAACACGTACCCGGCAGATTATTACAGCCACTTCCGATTCATGACAGGAAGTGGGAATGCCTGTCGATGGATTTCATTACGGGCTTGCCTAAAGCCCAAGGTGGACATTAATTGCATAGATCTTAGTTGGTTTTGAACATATTGAAAGCGGAGATGATCCAGTTCTTGAGTCATTGGCGGTGTTCGGACTTTGTGGAATGAGGCTTACCACCCATGCAGTTACACCACCCTTGAGGCCAAGTGGTGACAGGAGATGGTGAATAAATGGGTGGAGAGGTTGCCTGGGAACCATTGCAGGGGCAGCAAAGGCATGGGTCAAGTGGATTCATTTGTGCAGTATTGCTGTACGACATTCCATATATTGGATGTCCTTTCATGGCGTTGTCTGACGGTTATGGTGGCAAGGAGTTTTTGGTTTGCTCTTTGGTGATTAGAGTGCAGTGTTGGAGATTTGTTGCGGAGAGTCGAGGACACTATGAGTCTCAGGAGAATATTGCTAAGGCAGATCAGCCATGGTCATGAGATGAGAAGAGAGACGAGAGAGGGTCTTTTTGGTGGGGTGACATAGTTTATCTTATCGCGCAGCCCCTCTGAAGTCAGTCTACTCTTAGGAAGAGTGGTTCGGAGAAGCTTAAGACACGATATTATGGTCCTTTCAGGATCCTGAGGCATGTTGGAGAGGTGGCTTACGAGCTAGAGCTTCCGGCAGAGAGCAAGGTCCACAATGTTTTTCATGTCGTCTGAAAGGCGTTGGGACCGTGTGGCCACGTTGCGGTTTTACCTCATAGATGATGAAGTGATTCTAATACAGGTCTATCACAGGTGAGAGAGAGCGGATGAGAGGACTATCGGGGAATATCTAGTAAAATGGAGAAGATTTGCAGGTGGAGGATGCTACATGGGAGGAAGCGAGGATATTTTACAGCATCAGAGTTGAGATTGCCGAGGACAACAATTTGGGAGGCGGGCCATCATGTCCTTCCGGTTGACATCTCTCGGGCTGATGAATTTAGCCTGTTATAAAGCCCTCATGGCTGTCGGATGGATAGAGGTCTTAAGCAGACTTGGCTTAGCCGGTTATGATTTTCTCAGTTGGCTTTCGTTGGGCTCATTGGACACCATTTGCACAGATTGCTATTTTAGCAGATTTGGCAAAGCGGAGCACCCCTGCTATTTTTAGCAGTATGATTTGGTCACGTGCAGAATCACTCCCTTATTCGCCAGCTTCAGACGGTTCGTGAATCGGACATATTTTGAGGGAGATATTAATATTTAATTGATTTAATTAAATATTAATTATTCGGAGCTTATATTATAAAGTTATAATATTTTAATATTATAACTTAAGTGATTTGCTGAAGGGGTCGACCATCATTGAATGGGGCCACTTTTAATTATATTTTATGATTAAAAGTGTTTCGAAAACTATTGAAAAATTAAAAGGGAAAATTTTGAATTTATTTTAATGATGCCTTTTTGAGAGAATTCGCACTTTTGAGGAGATATAAGGGTTTTCATTGGAATTCGAGCTGATTATGTTGAATATTGAAATTTTGATCAAGTCTTCTTCCGGAGAACGAAGCCTAGGGTTTCAGTTGTCTACAGGCATTGGAGAACGAGCCATCTTCAGTGTTGCAATTCAGAGACTGTGAAATAACAGTTGATTTATTGCTTTCAGAGAGGTAGTCTCATTCAGAGATTATCACAGAGATTATTCAGAGTATATATTTAGGGTTTGGACACGACAGTTATCAGGCAGTGCAATATTCAGGGGCGCATATCTATGCTTCCTCATCTGGCACCTCATTAAAGGCCGTACGGATTTCTTTGCTGCTGTTAGAAAGCCGTACCTTTCTGCTGTCAGGCCGTATCATCTTCAAAAGGGCCGTACTTTTTATTCAAAGTAAATCGCCTTCCTTCTTGGTCATCTGGCTTCACACATCTGGGCGCCTAGGCATCTGGAACATTTCTCAAGCGTTTGACAGAGGGAGAAGTGCAAACTTATGACAGCCGTACCATTTCAAATGCTTAATCAGGCTGCTGCAACAATCAGGTTTTCTTCAATAATATTGTTGCTTTTTGCTTTGCATGATACCAGATCTTATTTGTAATCATCCTAGAAGTTTAATAAATAGACTAGCAACAGGAGATTCAGTAGTTTCTATCATTTCCGGAGTTGTATTATTTAATTTGAATTTATTTAGCATTTCTTTCCAAAATCACAACTTTCATTATTCATGCAAAAACACCAAAAAAAATCAAAATACACAAAAACAGTCAAAAAACACACAGTTTCAGAAGTCAGGGGAAACAGGGGTTTCTACATTCTCCCATACTATATTTAGTAAGTCAATCTCGGGCACCAATGGAGCCAATTGTCTATCTTGCTATTTTTAGTATTGTCAATGGATGTTATTTTTAGTGTCATTTGGGCATTTGATATGGTCTGGGGAATTTAAATTAAATAATGATAAGTTATAAATACATAAAGTTAAATTAAAGTTTTAACTTTATTGTTATTTTAATAAAAGGACTATATGGGCCCAATTATAAAGTAAAGGTGTTTTATTTATTTAAAAGTGGCCTTTTTGGACTCAGATGCCCTTGGGGAAATATAGTGAATTTTAAATTAAATTAGAAATATCAATTGCATATTACCTCCACTATCTCTCCAAAAAACATCAAACAAAACCAAAAAAAAACAAGGGCATATTGAAGGTGTATGTTATATATGCATTCATATGGCTCTATTGTTACTTCATTCATATATTTAATGCAGTGTTACCCCGAGCTTTCGGGACGGAGACAGCAGGGGACGGCGGGACACGTCTCCAATTCCCTGATTTTTCAAGCCAATTTTGGGGATGGTTAGGGTACGACAAAGGGGACGACCATATAAAATATAGGGGAAATTTAAAATATATAGGATAATTTTAAATATTCATATGAAACATGGAAAAGCATGCATATATACGTTATAGAACCTTAACATATAACATTTGTGTCCAAAATTCATTGTCAATATTCAATATGCTTTCAAAATTCAGAATTCGTTGTCAATATGTGTGTGATATTAAAAATAACATACAAGTTATAAACTTATATGAAAATGCCCAAAGGCTACACTGCTGCCATATAGTTTTCCTTCCAATTATGATATAAAAATCAAAATACAAAAAACAAAGTCAATGCTGCCCCTAATCTGCATCTCCCAACACTGCATCAAAATCAAAGTCCTTTGAGTCATTGCCACTGTGATGTTCCACCTCATCCAACAAAATCCCAACCAATCCCTCTGGTGTCTCCTCGTCATCAACCTGGGCCACATCTTTGGGATCAATATCCTACCGTAAAGCTGGAGTTTGCCGATCTTGAAGTCGAAGAGCACTATGCACGACCACTAGCTTCTCCTCTCGTCTAGAGGTAACTCTTCCTCTTGATGGAGTGGATAAAGCCATATCTGGAAAAATTCCTCTTTGCACCAAAGGAATTGGCAACCTGTGCAAGGAGGTGAGTGGCAAGCATCTTCAATTGTGGTGTATCCCTCCCATGCCATGTCCACCATCCAATAGGTTCAGTTTGAGCTAATATAGCTCTATCCAACCTCACCTGTGGTTTACTCAATGTTGGACCATGAAGATTTGCAAAGTCAAGGAACTGCGTGTGAAGTAATGAAGCCTGCTCCTCTGAATACATCTTATCAATGGTGCATGTGAACCCTTCTAATACCTCTTGGTCATCACATGGAGGCACCCTTCCATCCCTTGGTGAATACCATTTTGGATTTAGAGTAAAGGCTGCCATATAAAGCGGGTTCATTGTGTTCCACCTCTGCGTCACAATGGGCCTAATATGTTGCTCATATAACCTCAAAGTAGGATCCTTCGCCAAAATTGTTTGCTTTATCTTCCCAAGCATACTGTCAAATGTCTCATATATCTCTCCAAGACTAGGATAGTCTGTATCAACATATCTAGTGACATTACAATAGGTGAGATGAAAGAGCAAATATATCTACAAAATGCAAACAAAAAGTTCAGAGAATTAATTGACAAGTTAGAAACCTCGAAAGTTGGAACATTGGACAATAAAATTAAAATATTAAAATAAAAAATTTAATATGAAAATCAGCAATCTAATATTTAATTCTTAATAAAATCAACAATTTAATAATAAAACCAACAATGTCTTACCTCACAGTGGACCACCAATCGTCATCAAGGATCTTTTGTTTGATGGATTTTCCTTGAGTAGAGCTTGAATTAGGCCATATACTCCACTCTGAATTCACCATCATCAATTGTAGAGGCTCATGCACCTCAAGTATCCTCTCCAACAAGATGAAGTGAGTGGCAATACCTATATTCATTAAAAGGAAAACCCAATATAAAGCTCAATGTAATTGGAAATTTGGAATGCAAATGTTTGAAGTTTCAAATGTTTTTCAATGTTTCCATATATTGAAATTTGAAAGTGAAACAAAATAAAGTAAGTGGCATACCTTGTCTCAACAGGTTTGAGGAACTCCTCCTTTGAAAATGTCTTGAAGAGAGTAGGTGAGGTGTGGTGGTTGCAAATGAACATTTAAATTTCTCTAGCTTATGCCACCACCTGCTTCACCGAATCTAGCTTCTCTCTATCTTTAAATGCATTCTTCAATGCATAAACACAACATGGGGTCCAAAAGATGTGCTTGTAAGTACCCTCCACCATCAAACCAGCTGGTTTGCACACACATGCTGAATTGGTGATCACCTGTACAACATTAGCATGCCGAACCTCTATGGCATCTCTCAAAATGGTAAATTGGAAGTCTGCATCCTTATGCTTCCCTGAACAATCCACAACTCTGAGAAAATAAGAATCAGTAGAGCATGTGACTATGATATTTATGAGTGGCCGATGTCTAACATTAGTCCACCCATCCATCACAATAGAGCAACCTATCCTCATCCAAGTTTGCCTCGTATCCTCCATTAGCACATTAACCTTGGAATACTCTTTGTCTAGGAGGGTAGTGCATAGCTTATGGTCTCTAGGGGGTATGAATGAGGGACCAATAGTGGCTACATCTCCGATCATTTGTTTGAAGTAAGAGGAATGGGCCACATGAAATGGGATGGCATGAGAAAAAAGAATTTGGCAATGGAAGACTTCGTAGCTTCTCGTGCTTGCACATTAAACATAGCTTCAACTAAACCTCCCTTGTCACTACCACTCATCTTCCTCTTTCCTCTTGTGGCAACTTCACTACTACCTATTGTGGATAGTGTTGGCATAGATGATTGTGCACTTGCAAAAGAAGGTGCCAGCATTGTCACACCTTGAGCCCCCAGCTTTGCCTCTATATGCAATCTTTGGCACTCTATCTTCTCATGTTCTTTTAGTTCTGGACACATTTTAACTCCACAACTCGCAACACCCAAAAAATGAGACCGTACCTTTCTGTAGCTACCTCTAAAATCTTTCTCGCAGACATGGCAATTTGACACCCTACCCCCCCATGAATTTTTTGCTTTTGATCCACAGGTGTAACATATTGGAGAAGAGGTTTTTTCTTTTTGAAAGGGCCCTTTGCGTATGTTTCCATGATTTTTGAAGAGCACTTCAATGGGTTTGGTTGCTGTCTACTACCAACCTAAACACTTGCACTTGTATTTTGTTGTACCCAAACCAATTTTTTTGCTTCATTAAGGCATTTTGCTTAAATTAGTCTAAACCTTGTAAAAATGTCATCACAAGTCCATTTTTAGGCAAATCAAGTATGAAATTTTAGTTAGTTTGATGTCTGGAAGATATTGGTAAAATTTGGAAATTCTGAAAATTAGGGTTTCTAGACCCCTATTTTTAGGTCAAAAACCCTAAAAATTGAAACTTATCAGAATTGACTGAAAATTGTTTTGATTGGCTTATTTCACTTCACGATCACAATGGTGAAGTCAGATTTAGTTAAAAGTCAGTTTAAGTCTGGTGGGTAGTTTTCACTTTTTTTGGAGAAAAGTTAGGACCTCCAAGGTCGTCAATGGCAAATGGCTAGATACCAAGGGTCGAAATCTAAGCTTAAAACGCTCCAATGAAGATTCTATGGCGAGATGTTCAAAATGATGCTTCGTCTCAGAGGGGATTTTCGTCGTGGAGAAAGTCATCGAAATTTTTCTAACTCTGAAGACAAAAGATCCCCTAGAGGCAAGGGGCTGCCTAGCTTTCAGAGGCCCATATTACCTTTTCGGGATTTGTCTCTTCCAAGAAGACTTCTCCGGAATACTGTCAGCTTCGCAATGAGCCTACCAGCCAGCCCGCAAGATCTGTTTAGCACCTGAAACTGGAGATTGAACGAGAAATGAGGGATATGAAAATTTGTAATATCCCTTGCTGATTATGGCCTCAAAATACTGAAGATATGCTCAAGGAATATCGTCAAACACTTTGCACACAAGGTCTAATCTTGCTGATATGAATTTTTGACTGTTTTGTTATGAGTTTGGATGCTGCAAATGATGTTTTTGAAAGCTTCTAATGATGCAAGATTGACTAGTAAAGTCTCAACAATGCTATGCCAACTATTTTCTACCTTTACATGCATATAAGTTTCTGAAAATGTGCATTTACAGCAACTAGGAATTAAGACAAACACTTTGGATGCAATCTAAGATGGCATTTATGCACTTATAGCCAAGTTGCATTAATGCAAACACTTGGTATGCAATATTATAATATTTTTTATGCCAAAATGAGAACCTACAGCCAATTGACATTTTGTCAAACAATTGGCATGCAAAGTAATAGGCTGATTATGAATGCTATTAAAATGAACATTACATCGAACATATGGCATGTAACTTATTTCTTCCTATTGAAATGCCAACCTCACTACAATACTGATATAGAAAAGATGAGCCAAGACTCTTGGCATTACAATATAAATTATGAGTACAAAATGCACTTCAAAGTCTGAGTACAATGGCAGCAATTAAACTTATTCTAAATGTTGATATGAGTAAAAATAACATTAAACCTAGTTGCGAGAAGCACCTATGTTGATGAAGATGTGGCAGCCAATAAACAATCCAAAATGAGTTTCCCTCAAGCCAAATCGAACTCTTACACCAGCCGCCTCTGTTCTTGCTTGACAATATTTTATATAAATAAATGTAGCAACAATGGCCCTCCAAATTGCTATAGAAATGATTGCTAACACGAAAGGAATTGATTTATCCAATGCCCACAAAAATCTGAAGTCTCAATGATTAACAATGAGCAAATATGTACTTCTCACCATGGCTGGTTGACTCTTGCTGAGATGAAAATTCAGAATTTTCTTCATACAATAATCACCTCCAAATATGCGAATCAATGTTGCCTCCTATCTGCAAATGATCTCCAATATATCTCCAATCAATTCTTCACAAATTTGCAGCTGTAGGTTATTCTCCAAAATGCTTCAACAAGCGGATATGAAATCTTAATCTCCAAATTTGGCCAAAGGCCACAAAATTTGCAATGCAGCACAAATTGAACTTCTGAAGTGAAGCCCACAATGAAGCAATAATTCAATTGATATTTCACAACCTCAAAATTGCATAACCAATGAGAGTTTTCGTTCCCAATGGCTAGAAATGGCAAAAACCCTAGCTGGCTCCTTCACCAAACAAGTTCTTCAAATCAAATGTCAATTCCTAGATGCCTAGAAGCTTGGCTTGTTCATCCTTTATATCTTTTCAATCCATCTTCAAGAAGCTTCTAGAAAATAATATTATTTTATTTTAGTGACTTTAAGATATAATATTTTATTTAAGTCACTTTATTAAATTAATTAAATATAAGGTCACTTTATAATATTTATTTAATTAGTAACCTTACAAATAGTTAATTTAATTATTATCTCCCTTATTTCTCCAATCCAACTAAATCCAGGAAATGGAGCCCATCACTGACTAGATATTTGCCGCAAAGGACCCCCTAACCATGCTCATTAGCCTACGAGGGTCTGGAATAGGCTAATCCTCTGAAAACTGATGCTTATGAAAATGGGGACATTACAAAATTTGACAAACACTGGAGCAAAAATCGCGCCTGCTAGCTAGGGGCGCCCATCTTTTTGAGGTACCAAATGGAGGTTTTTGACCAAATGATACCTAGGATGTTTGTCTCAGACTTGATCAGGCTTTGTAGCAAATCCGTCAATGGGTTAATCTGAGTTGCTGAACTACCACAATTAGGAGTCAAACGTAAGGTTTTATCATGGTCAAAATGTCTTGAAAACAGCAAAAGTGCCCCTAGAGGCCAGGGGCGCCCAAGGTTTTGAAGCCTTAAATGGAGTTGTTCGGGTTATCTCAGATACTCATCTTGTTCATGATGCTTCCAACTTTCTGTTGCATACCTCAATCGGGTCAGAGGACAAGTCAGTCACTTGCAGCCGGGGATTAAGTGGAGATTTAGCTAGTCAGAAAAATGGCTAAAGTCTAGGAGGAAAAGCGCCCTTGGAGGCTAGGGGCGCCCATGATTTTCAACTAGTAGATGATGTTTTTAGGAAAAGTATTCACCAAGAGATTATGTTTAGAATTGAGCCAGCTCCGCAGTGAGCTTATCAGCCAGCTCTGAAGTTTTGCCAGTTGCCTGAGAACGCAAGATGAAATAAGGTCAAAATCACCTTCAAATGATGAAAATGCATGAAAATTGACTGCATGAAGCAAAAAAGTGCCCTTGGAGGCCAGGGGCGCCCTGAATCTTGAAGCCTCTAATGTCAGATTCAAGATTTGCAACCTCAAGAAGCTCCTTGTCAGTTTGATCCTGCTCTTCAATGAAACTGTGAGCCAGTCTTCTGGATCATCAGTTAAATCGAGACAACATATGCTCGATGACGTTTAATGAAATTTAAAAGAAAAGTAGATCTGTAAAGGGCACTAAAGTCAAAGTTTGACTTTTTGAACTCAAGTGCATGGGCCGCCCCAAAATGGTGGAGTTAACTGAATTTAAATAATATTTAATCTTCAGTTGCACTTCTCAAGTCGACTTCAACAAGACTTAATTTTTGCTTGCAAATGGCGAATTAATTTTTGCATGCACAGTTAACTGAAGTGCATGGAGGTGGCGCCCAATTTAGGGCTTATTTTTCATTCAGTTAACTAAGTTTGAGGTCCAATCAGAAGGTGGCACCTAAATTTAGGAATTGCATGCATTTGTGACGCCTTAAGACATGAATTTTTTTATTAAGGCATTTATGCGTCCATTATTCTCATCACAGGTGGAAGCAAACACACATTTTCTTGAGCAAGCAAAGATCTGAAGGCACTACGTGTGATATTTTTCACTTCTCTTCGCAGTGCCAGGTCCACATTGTTCAGAGGAATTATTTTCCAAACTTCATCTTTCAAGTCCATGCATTCCAAACTTCATCAAGTCTCATTCAAGGCATAGGCATCATTTTTAGAGGCAGAATATAACTTCTATTTTCTATCTTGTTGGTATAACAATTAGCACCTTTGGAGTGTGAGTTGGTACGGACAACTATGCACACTGCGTAATGAGTGCTCTTCAAATTAGGAGGGGAAACTCCCTCATATGCTGATTTGCGTGAAAAAGTAAAGTAATCTAACTCCTATCTTTTTGTCTCACTGGAAGAGGCACAAGGTTAAGGAAAACCATGAACGTTGCAATTAAGGATTTTTTGGTTTCACAGATCTCTAACTACAACTAAACTAAAATTTAATCTATCCAATTCTCCTCAAGAAAACAAGCATGAGGAAAAAGGAGTAGGAATGGTCTATACCATAGCGCTCGTCGTTTGGGGAAAAAATCGGCAAACCAAAAAATCAGGATTTTTTGAAAAATCGTGAAAAAATCGGGAAAAAATCGGATTTGAAAAAAAATGTAAAGGAATGTAGAAAAATAGACAAAACCTATGTTTTCTAAAAACTCAAGGTCATTTCCATAGCATAGAGATATAGAGAGCAAATAAAACAGAGATTTTAAATAGAAAATAGATATTTTTTGTATATATTCATATCGCTGATTACATTGCATTGCACAAAATATACTTCTCAGTTCTCATAAATAAAAGTAGATGTTGACATATGACAAAATGTCAATTACAATAGTGTGTAACTTTGTACAAAATCAACCTCTAATCTAAGTACAAAGTGACAAAAAAAAAATGTAGCCAATGACAACAACGCTAGAGGGTAGCAGGTCTTGATGATGAAGCTCCTACTCCAGTGCTTCTAACCAAATCCTCATATAGTTGACCAGGCAGTCCAGCCTCCTCTAGTATATCGATATCCTCAGGTTCAAGAGAATCTTCGTCAGCAGCAATCCATTCATTATCTGGATCAATCTCATCAAGGTCAATTGGGTCATCATCCTCAACAGTACCTGTTGCAGCCCATGTAGGAATTAGTCTTGGCCTTACAAGTGAAAAAGATAATGAATACAATTTCAACTAACTACAAGTATATTGAAAGTCTAACCTTGAGCTTTCTTCAGCTTCAAGCGGAGGTTGTGGTGAACAAACACCAAGTCGCTCATTCGTTGTTGTGTTAGCCGGTTGCGTTTCTTGGAGTGTATGTGTTCAAAAACACTCCAATTACGCTCACAAGCAGATGAACTACATGGCTGGCTCAAAATGCGTCTCGCCATCCATCTAAGGTTTTTGGTTTCATGACCAAAATAATCCCACCATTGTGCTGCAAAAACACATTACATGGAGATGATATCATGTAAGAATATCTTAAAATAATCATCGTGTCCACAAAATAGAGACTATCACAAGTTTATAGAATCTACCTGGTAGCAAGGTATTTCTGCCTTCGATGGCGGCTATAGATGAGAGAAAACCCCTTGCTTGCTTGTACGTTGCTAACTCTCCCATAGCTCCCTTTAATTGTTCTCTAGAAAGCATTTTTTCCATGCACATGAACAAGCCCTGTGTTACCTCACCATCATCATTTCTAAATGAAGAGTCATAGAACAAACTTGGATTAAGATAATATCCTGCAGCATGGAGAGGAGAATGCATCTGCTGATCCCATCTTCTATCAATTATGTCCCATAACGGCATATAAGTGTCCCTGTCATTTTGCATCCTACCCCTCATCACCTCCTTGGCCCTATCCATGGCCTCATACAAATAACCCATGGGGGATTTATCCCCATCCACTAGTCTTAAGACTTTTACTAGAGGCTCTGAAAACTCTACAACTTGTTCAGCTGCATCCCAAAAACTAGAAGAGTACATATAGCCTGCCACTGCTATGCCTTCTACTAGATTTGCGAAGCCAGACGACTCCCACTCATTTGAAACAAACATTCGTTTCAAATTCATTTTTTGTTGGCATAGAGTCTGTAGTGCTAGGAAATGTGTTGCAAATCTTGTCACCCCTGGGCGAACTAGCTCCTTGCCCTCTGTGAAAGTACGCATCATGCACAAAACCCTCGTGTGATTATAAATGAATTTTGTAACTTTGCGGGCCTTTTGCAATACCTCCTTAACCCATTCAAGTTTTCCAATGTCCTCAAGGGTTAGATCAAGGCAATGTGCTGCGCATGGGGTAAAAAATATAGACGGGTATTTGTCTGTCAAGAGTCTACCAGCGGCTACACAAGCTGCAGCATTGTCTGTAATAAATTGAACCACATTTTGTGGCCCAACTTCTCTTACCACATGATCATACATCTCAAACAATGCAGCTGCAGATTTGATAGTATCCGATGCATCCAGGGATTTCAGAAATATAGTGCCAATCTCACAAGAGACAAGGAAATTGATGAGGGTTCGATTCCTTCTGTCTGTCCATCCATCTGACATTATGGTGCAACCAGTATTTGCCCACTCTATTTTATGCTCCGTAACAACATCTTTAACATCCTGTACTGCATCATTGAGCATACTAACCCTCAAGCTCTCGTAAGATGGGGCTTTGAACCCAGGACCCGCACTTGCAATAGCATCCACCATACCTTGCCAATATGGCGATCTAGCAACATGAAATGGCAAGCTAGAGTAGTACCAAAAGTTTCCAATCGCCTTCCTTGCTTGTTCATGGACATTCTTCCTCCATCCTGTACTCTCCAAAGTGGTTTGTGATCCTGGTGTAGTACGAGGTGCAAAGAAAGCATTAATGTTTCCTCCACCTGTGTTTGGGCCACGCGCTGTAGAAGAAGGTGTTGACCCTGATTCCCTCAAAAACTCATTTGCATCATCATCCTGACTCTGATTCCCTCTACTATTTGTAGAAATAGAACCTATTTCAACCCCGGTTCTTGCCTTTTTTGCCTTGTTCTCAGGAATCGCATGAAGAGCCTGTAGTGCCTGGTGTGTGACATCTGCAGGGCATCCAGGACAAGGATTGCTGTTATTCCCTGGCTCTTTTGCCAAGTGCCATTTGAAACGATAAATGCCCCCATTGATATCAGTTTTACACCAGTTGCATTTAACCTTTGTTGTACCTGAAACTGAAGTACAGTGTGTCCATGCAAAGTCTTTTTGGCGTGGCATTATGATCAAATCTGCAATAAACTTTTTAATTCAGCAAGCAAATGATGTGCATCTTCACAAGTTAATTTACAAGCTTTACATCAAGGTGTTAGTTAATGAACTCTCCTCTTAATCTCTTACTATTGAGTCTGAAAAAAAAAAGAACCAAGTATACTTTTTGATGCTGTTTCTTGTACCAAGAATGGTGTCTGGGTTTTGTAACAGTAATTGATATTTAACTTGTAAAAATCTGAGTGAATTTCTCTAAATGTATTATAGATTTTTTAAAATTTTCATTTTATATCTATGATTCTATATTACTTGTGCTTTATCAGTAAACTGTAAAAAGACTTAAATTATATAATATTTACATATATTATTTAATAAATTTATTTAATTATATAATATATTATATTTATGAAAATTGTTACAAATTAATAAATAACAGTAAAAAACAAAGTTCATTTTAATCTGATTAAATATTATATTTAATATTATTAATATTTTAATATGATTAAATATTTTAATATGAGTAACATTTTAATATGATTAAATATTATATTTAATATATTTAATATTATTAATTTATTAAATGTAAAATTGTAAATATTTACAGAAGAAAAAAAAAATACACAGGTCGAAATGGTGGCCTACCTGGTCTGGTCGCGTCTTAACCTTCTGGTCGCATCTTCACAGTCGGTGCTGGCGGCAAAGAAGGCGTTCAAACTCGGAGCCAAACCTTCAGTCGCAGCAGTTCGCGTGTCAAAGTCGCAGGGCATGAAGAAAATAAATTGGCGACGCATATTTATGCAAAAAATCACGCTTTTTAGGGTTTTTTTTTGCACTTTTTAGGTTCCCCGATTTTTTCGCGTTTTTTCCCCAATTTTTTTGCGATTTAAACATGATTTAAGCGATTTTCAGCGATTTTTAGTTAGGTCCAACGTTTCTTGAAAAAAAAAAAATTAGAGTTGCTCGGTAGGGCTCGAGGGAATTCTTGACGATTTTTAAAATGTTGGAATTTTTTTGAATTTATCTTCTATAGTCTATCTCACGAATCGCTTTCCAAAATTTTAAATTCACAATGTGAAGGCAAGGTGTCGCAACTATTTGCTTGGCTGGAAAGAAGTTTATTAGAAACAAACAAATATACGATAAACTGAGTACAACTTCACAACATGAGGGCAAGGTGGCACAACAATTTGCTTGGCTGAATAGGTTTATTGACACACACACATCAAACAATAACCTTTAGGTACAGATTCACAATGTGAGGGCAAGGTGGCTTGGGAATTTGCTCATCTGAATAGGCTTATTAGAAACAAAACATAGAATAGCCAACTACGACAGCAAATTGCATTGGCAAAACACACATAGAATAAACGATCAAACTAGCCATTATATTTAACTAAGATAAACAAATACCATAGCAATAACATGAAGGCAAGGTGGCTCAGCAATTCATTATCATAGTAAAAGCTTGTGAACAGATACAGAACAACAATATTACAGGCAAGGTAGGCGTAGCATATATTACTATCTCGTGCAAAAGTTATTACAAATGAGCAAAAGCTCTTATTTATAGACATCAAAAGGTGTAGGGAACCCTAAAATCACCTTGAGTCAACTACAGTCTTGCAAGCATGCAAGATTTTATTGCTAAATCCTAATAAAGGAAACTATACTGTTAACTGGAAAGCTACCATCAGTTAACCAAAACAAGGCTAATCTAAATGGACATGTGCAAGCATGCATGTCCTTATTGAAATAAAACTAAGTAAAAACACCAACTGTACAAAGATGATTGCACAATAGACATGGCATGAAAGGTGGAACAACAAGTTAACTCAGAAAGAAGCGTCGAGTTAACCGCTGTGTTTGATATCTATCTTGAAAGGTGGGATCTGGAGTTCACTGGCCTTGATCTCGAGCAAGTAACCCCTCCACGAGGTTGTTGACTGCATCACTATCTGGAGCATTGATACTATATCGTAACCCATTGTGTGTTTGTAGCATCTCATCGCCTGTGATCTGGCTCTGAAGTTCCCATCTACTCTTAATTGCCTTATCAAATAACGTTGACATGACTGTAAGTTGATCTAACTTACAGCCAATGGAATCCCCACTGAAAATACCATGGATGAGCGCTTGCAACTCTGATTGAACATCAATAAGCTTGACGTACTCACCACCCTCATGCTGATACCAACATGAAACTTGAGACACAAAGGTTCTCACATATCGAAGTGCACTAGTCACGTGCTCTCTGCTCTCAGCCAACTCTGAAGTCAGTGTATCCTGTATTTTTGCCTTGAAGATCAACTGTGTCCTCCAATTAAAAATAGCCTCTTTGTCTTCTTCATTAGTGACTGAGTTGTATGCCATCCTAAGGTGAGAAATCATGATTTCATCTCTGGGTTTTTCAACTGCCAAGCCTCGCTCTTCATCCTGGATGCATAGACGGAGTTCGCGGGCATTGTACCTCAATTGATATAACTCTGCAAGTACAAAGCGGCCTTTGGTGACGAACTCTTCCTCCCATTCTACCAAACGCTTCTCGTATACAACCAGTTGATTAAGCTAATTCTGCTTTGTTGGAGGCTCTAGCATCTGTGGGAGTGAAGCAGTTACATTTTCCACTCTATGCACAAGGTTAGAGATATACTGACAAAGCTACTTGATTTCAGCCTTGAGGGCATCCTTGTCTTCTCCGTCTTTCATTATTCTATCCTTTGCGCTATCCGTTGCAACTTGTAGGAAATCAACCTCTGTTTGGCATGTACTTCTACCAAGGTTGACTCTGATTACTTCGAAGTCTTCAACTTCTATCTCGTTTAGACTCTTACCCTCTGAAGGTGCAGCGGTCTCTATGATGATCTCCTTCTCAGTGTTCCTCTCTACATGAACCTGTTTCTTGATCCTCTTATTTGGCACATCCTGGTAGACATGATCAAAATCTGAATGATGAAGTATGTAAGATGGCTGCCTCCTCTTCCTACCCAGTTGATTCTCAAGCCAAGACGAGTCTCGACTAATCTCACTGAAAGGGTTTGTGCTAGTCATAGGAAGCTCTAATGAGTGTGAATGTGTAGAGGTGTTACTACGAGGTGGCGAGTCTAGGTCCAAATCAATGTGAACCGGAACTAGAGACTGCTGTGGTGTAGGTGATGGCATGGGAGGCTGAATCTTGGGCTCTGGCAAGCTCTGAACTGTACTCTTGACTGGCTCCACATGCGTTTCTGTAACAAGTGCCTTCCCTTTTGAATTGTTAGGCGCTTTGTTCTTCTTAGGAGGGTTACTCCTTTTCTTTTGCTTTAGTTTTGTCGAGGATGGCAGTGAAACATCCACCGGTGGCGGCTCTGTGCTTGGCATGACTGCCCTCCTTGTCTTCTTGCTATCAAGGTAGAGTATGTTGTTCTGAATGACTCTACTTGATCTCTCCTCGATAGATGAATATTCTTTGGCAAACCAATTGACAGTAGGAAGTGGTTGCGTATCAACTTGTTCTCTAAAGAATTGAGGAAGTACATCCCCATCATCATTTGACAATCCTCCCACATCCTATAACATGAAAACAAAAATTTGTGAGAGAGAGAACCTACTATAACTGCGTTTGCGCACTTCGAAGTCATCTTCGCAGTTAACTCAATAATCCTCCATTGTAGGCTTGTGGTAAGGGCGACCACCAAGGCGTGCTGAATAATGACCCCAAGGGTCATATGTGTGTGCATCAACAAGGTACTTGAGTTTGAATTTTTCTAACTCTTGTCTTGCAGCCTTGGCATCAACTGCTGTCTTGCACTAGTAGATTCCCATCTGAAATTGAAAGTTGGTAGCTGGTTTATGGTTGTGGCGCAAACGTAGATGAACATCATATAATTGCCTCAAGAACTCCATGAAAATTGTTCTATCCGAAGGATAACGAGGTAGCATAGCTGGATTTCCTGTATATCCGTAGACGCGGATGTAGGTGTATGTAGGGAACTGAATGAACTAGTCCGCCCATTCTACCATTGCTGCTCTGGCAATTGCTGAGATACGAACATGCAATTCCCGATCTAGGTTTCTCACAGTGTACATCAAGAAAGCTTCTTGCACACGCTTGAAATGTCGTTCGGACTTTGTGAACTCAAGCTGGTCATAGTATTGGTAAACTTTTTGTACACTGAGAATTCCCACTATGTTCAATCCTTTAAACTGACCCTAGTAAGCAATCAAGTATACGAGATAGGAACACATATGAAATTGGTGGGCAACTAGGAAACCGATAATCTGCTTGTGGAGAATGTCGCTGATAAGAGAGGCCCAGTCATAATGCTCTCGCCTGGAAATGTGGGCATAATGCTCTCGCCTGGAAATGATCTGTGCAATGATGTAGTACATCGAAGGCTGGAATTTATTAGTGTTGATGTGTTTTTTGTGACCACACCAAACAGCAGAACAAAGTTACCAACGACTACTGTATTTTCTCTTGATCAAAGTATTCGGCATGCTAAGATTGCGAGAGAGTTCATGCTTTCAACTCCAAGGTTCCTTCTATGCAATGGATAGCCTCAGTTGGTTCGTTGTGATTTTGCTGATATCACAAGGGGACTTACGCAATTGTTCGATAGTCAACAGCAAACAGCGGATTAAAGCGAAAGGGGATTTTCGTGGTTCGAATGATTTATCAGGTACGTGCAAGATTCCTAATACTAACCAGAAATTGTATTGAATTTAAATGAGTGCAGGGTTTAGAAAGTCTAAATTCTATCCTAAGTGCAGGATACGGAGCTCAACTTCAACAAACTTCAACCGGACTTCGCTTTGCCTCGCGTTGGACAGCTTCCACAGAGTCGGTGCAATCTTCAACGGAGTAGCTAAGGATATTCAGATTACAATTCAACATGTAAATACCATCACAATGATGCATACTAACATGCCAATCATAATTGAAGTTAAGCACGAAGTGTTCCAGTTGACCACGCAAGGCAAACCTATCATCAATAAGCTTGCTAGTGGTATGGATTTAGACAAAGCTGCTTAGTTTAAACACCGCATTCCATTACTATCATCTACTTGCATGAAATAAAATCTATTTACTTTACTTTAAAATCCTACTTGAAGTAGAAGGACAAAGAAACCTCGCTAGCTATTCGCAACAAAAGACGAGATCGTCAATGAAAACTCTTTTTATTGAGAGAGTGTTCACAACAATTTCTTACAAAGTTTTCAAAGGAAAAACTTTCCTTCTCCAAACTATCAATCTATCAACTATGCTAACTCTAAGCTGTCTCTCTGCTCTGCCTCTATTCTAATGATTTGATCTAATAAGGTACAAATGAAGGGGGGATGCCCCTTTTATAGCTGGCCAAGTCCAATGGATGACTTAGATTACAATCAAATGGATGGCCCGAATCGTGCCATCTCAACCCTAACCCTAAAAACCGCCATAAGGAGGGGTGGAGCAATAAATGACTTAGAAGATTCCCACTCACACCCGAAACATCATGGGCAATTAATGCCCACAATCATCTTTTAGAAGATCATCCAGAAGGGTGTTCCCATTCTCTTTCCTCCTTGGCTGCAAAGTCAATGAATCTGGCCAGCACAGCTTCAACTTCCTGAACTGAGATAGGCGGGATGTGATCAAGGTAAAACTCAAGTACTGTAATAGTTTGCCCATGTCGAGTGCAGGACTTTCTCCAAGCAACTAGAGCATCCTGGGTGTTCTGGATAATGCTAGAGAAGGTTGAGGTGTTTTCAAAATCATCCTGAACAAAATTCTTCACCTCTGAAAAGAAAGGTGGCAGTCTACTCTTCAAACCTTTAGCAAGTCACCTCCTTAGGAATCAACCTCCTAGCAAAGATAGCCTCCAGTGTGTTCTGGACTCCATCAAGAATGTTCATCATGGCCTTTCTAAGTCTAGCCGAATTTTCTTGTGCTGCATCAAAGAATCCCTGATCTGTGACCACTGAAGAATACCAGCTGGTGAAGTCATTCCTATCACCCTCCTAAATTACGCCTCCCTCAACCAAAGTCTGTAAGGGAGTATGCATCAAAGCTTCTAGACGAAGAACAACCTTGGTCTGATAGATACGAGCATCACCCCAAGCCTGATAAATTGAGTCCATTCGCACCATAATGCTAGAGGCCTGCTGATAAGAAAGAGCAAGATCCTCCATAAACTTCTTTGTCTCAACATGAACACTAGCAACCCATTTATCCACCTCTTATGCCATCCTCCTCAAGTCCTCCAAGCCGTTGACTGACTCCCTGGGAAACTCGACTGGAAGCTCAATTGCAGGATTTTCTTGCCCACAAGGACGAGACAAGTGTTGTACATGGCCAATCAATGTTTTGTGGTCCTTCTTCAATCTCTTATATTTTCCTTCAGTTCAGAGCAACCTGTCCTTGAGTGCCTGATAGGAGTTGTCGCACTCTTCAATTATCTGTGCTCCAGTAGGGCGACCCAACTCCATGGTGGTGATCACATAATTCTCCGGAATGGCCTCATCTTGATCGCACTCAACCCTTGGTACAACCACGTGAAGGGTGCGAGAGCCATCTTCATCTGTTGAAATCTTTGAAAACTTCCTAGCCTTCTTCTTTGTTGGAGGCGCGCTGATCCTACTCAGAAATTCTTCCATCTCAACCGCTGGATCAGTTTTTTCAATGGGGTCCCTTCTCATCCTGTCTCTGAGCCAATCTGACACCACCTACTGTAAGTCAGAAATGATGAATGCTTGTTCATTCCTTGCTTCCTCTTCACGAACCTCTTCTCTAACTCCATCCTGACAAGGCTCATCAATCTCAACAGGTTGAGTATCTCTTGAACCCTGAGCCTCCTGCCTTGTGGCAGTGTCATCCTCTAATGCCGCCTCAATCTCTCTCTGGAAGCGAGTGTCTGTGGCTGTTTCTTCTTCCTCTTGCTGCTAGTTATCTCTCATAGGTGCGTTGACACTCTGGCCAACAGACTCCCTTTGCGGTGGCTAATTTGCCTCCTGTAATTCTTGTCCTCTATTCAACATATTTCTTTGATCAGCAAACAATGAAACTTCCTGTATACTTGGAGAATGAGTCTCCAATGGCATAGGTGATGCCACCTTGACTCTCGGAGGTTCCGGTTGGACTGGTTCTTCTCTTCGTGGTTCTGGAATTCAAGGAACCTACTTCTTCTTCTTAACAGTTGGCGACCTGTGATCTCCCATTAAATTATAAGTAAGAGGGATTGACCTGCTCTTGAGCCTGTTTACGTGCCTCTCGACCCATCCTCTTGTGAAAGTCAGGACTGGTATGCAAAGTGTATCCAAATCTGTAATCTCTGGCTCAGACCAATCCGAAAGTGTGATCAGTGTCCTCCTTACTGTCTCATAATCAGCCTGCATGACATTCACATCTTCGTCAACCTGGTTTGGCAGTGGAACAATCTCACATTCCCTAATCATGCTCAATGGCATCCTGGAAAACATCCTTCTCCTTATCTCAGCTTCATCCGACGCACTTGCCCAAAAGTCCTCAATGTGTGCCTTATGTCTGAATTCCTCTGACAGTATCCATCTGATATTCTTGTGAGGATCATAATGTTGTCTGCTGGTATGATCAGAGAGGTGGAAAAACTGAAGCTCATTTTCCGCTTCCTTGTCTGCCTGCAACGTTGGACAAATTTCATCCGATTTCCCCATGATGATAGGGAAGTCAAGTCCTTTCTTTTTCTTCTTCTGAATCTTGTCGTAGGCAATGAGTTGCCTAGATATTTCCAACATTAAAATTTTGTTCGTAGGGTATCTGGGCAATCTATAAGGATATGAAGAGAACCCTTGCAACCTGATATAA
>VDFB02117026.1:0-25113 GCA_007258455.2 Sequoia sempervirens | reverse complement strand
CCCTTAATGCATTTACAACCTCTGCACCATCATCATAAACAACATTAACAAAAATAGATAATCTCATTTAATAGCTCAACATAATAGGATAATACCAAATAGAATTAGTTGTTTATCAATAATATCAACTATTTGGAGCATGAGATAACTACAACAACATTTCATAGTATAAGATAGTCATTGATTTGCAATTTGTAGCAAGCTCTAGGTAAAGGAAAACAAATACTAAACCATACGAATAAGTACAACTTAGATCAGTGACATAGATCCATTGGAGGAGTCAAATTTATAAGCATCTAAGGGTTTATGACAGATTTAACACAACATATAAGATCCTTGATAACATTGCTTTACAATCTCATCAATATGTATTCTAACCCGATACTACTTATCAAATCCTTATACAGAACATATCCACCTACAATCCCATTCAAGCATTTTAATTAACTCCTTGAATTAAACCTAAAACAAGAATCATACACACCACAACAGTGAGATGAATGAAACAACGCTTGATCATTTTATTCAAAATTCAGATATGCTTGTACAATGGAGATACATGAGTTCGAATTAATCATATCAATTCAAATGCCAATACTTTCATAAAACATCAAATCCTCATGAATTCAAAACCTACTATAGAATGACTCAAAACCTAAATTGCATTTTCCCTAAAACCATCAGACTTTACAATTTTCTCTGCAACTTCATCTAGACTCGACCAAAAATATCTAACTTGCTAACCCGTATCTCGCCTTGAAATCCCTTCTTTATAGAAAAAGGAGCAACAAGCATCTAAGCAAAGTATCAATGTGGTCACCGCCTAATTGACTTCCTTTGTGATATGTTCCAAAAATTTTATTACAACAACAATCTCCCCGTGAGAATCTTCTTGTTCATCGTTCCCGCTGAGAATGGTTGATGCAGCAACAAAAAACTTCAAGAAGTCCGCACCTAGACTGTCACCAAAAAAAAACTAGAATCTGTTGTAACTACAACAGCTGATTTTTCAACCATTACCAACCTACTCCTTTTCACTCTTCCTCAGTTAAATATACATTTACCCATTTCTGGTACTCTTCATCAGTTGGCCAATCAAAATTGATCACCTCATTCACCTTGACACTATAAGGTTTGTACTTAACTTCCACCTGATTTGCTTCTCTTTCAAAGACTCCAAGAATGAGGTGGTGCTAATGATTTTGTCCATATAGCTCACCAACAAATCATAATCTGAGTTACCCTATTTTTGAGGGTTTTGTAGTCAAAACATGATATAAAGGGCTCTTACACTTTTTGTGATTACTGTAGCTTGTGTAAGAGGCCCCATGGATACTGTTGTAATTGTAGGATGCATGAATAGGGCGTAGGATGAGAAATAAAGAAGGTATAGCTGTTGTCCTCAATAGTTTTGTGAAGAAAAGCATGTGAAATGAGAGGTTCAAGCCTAGGTTTCAACAAAACACATGTATGAGATCTGATTTTATGAATTTTTATCCATGTGCGCACCCTAATGGGTTGTTTGAACACTGAATATGAATGATATACATACACACACACACATGCACATATATATATATATATGTATATATTTATATACGTATGTATGTATGTATGTATGTATGTATGTATATGTATTTTTAAATGTAAATACAATTCTTTGGATGCTCTCCTAGAATAATAAATGCAACATATCATTTAATAAATCTATATCTATGTATATAAATGTGTATTTCTTAAATGCAAGTGTAAATGCAAAAGATATGGTTTTGTAGTGTTATAGATACAACATATCCATAAATTAATGTAATTGAAATTCTAAAGTCTTCAACACATATAATATGAAATCGATCAAACTATTAGCTACATGAGAAATAAATGAAAACAGTAAATGCATATGTATGTGCATTTGTAAATGTAAGTGTAAAATAAATAAGAATAATGAAAATTATAAAAGAATACACAAGGTCTCCTCCTTCTTGGTAGTGATAACCTCCTCCACACACAACCCTTAAAAATTATGAATAGAGGAATATAATCTTTGAAGAACTCAAAGTTGATTCTCTCCTACCTGATGCAATTAGTCATTTTATCCTTACAAACATTTATAGTGATTACTAGAGGCACATAAACCAATTCTTCATAATAGAAGAATTTGATCATACTTTTGCAATGATGAAATTATGAGAAAACATTAGGTTAAATGAATAATTCCTAGCTAAGTTCTTTAAATCATGTCCAACCATATAAGAGAATATCATTGCTATGTGTACCTGGATACCATGGAGAAAGGCTCTTTGGGCTCTTTCATCAATCATCCTACCTTAAGACATACCAAAAGTCTCCTACCAATTAGACATAGGAAGATTTAAGATGACTTAAAAAAAAGTTATTGCCAAACCATAAACTTATGATGACTTAACCAGGCCTAGTACACACTCCCTCCCCATTAACCACTTAGACATATGGAAATTAGATGTAAATTTGCTGCTATTTTTAGTCATGTAGGTGTCCAATAAACCACTTGGTGGTGTTTCCCTTCAAGTTTATTTACTTGAATGAAGAGAAAAAGTCCTTTGATTACAATTAGAGAATACATTTGAGGCCTTGGTTGTTAACGGTGGACCATAGTCACATTTAACACTTTTTACAAAGTTTGGGAGTTAAAATGTTAAGTAGATTTGATTGTGATGGACACATTTGGGCCGTAGTAACAATAACTTGCAATCTATCAAGACTTGATTACCTTATAACCTATGAAATTCTAGCGATGAAATGATAGATTAATCATAATGTCACCTTAGGATCACATCACCATGAAAGAACTTCATCCAACATCCTTATGAGTGTAGGCACCACCAAATAGGTATTTGTCAGATCTGTCTTCCTCGAGCGAGGGAAATTCAGAAAGAGAAGAGGAAAGTGAGACATGTAATATGTCTAAAAGAGGGAGATCAACTAGAGGTCAAAAGATTAGAAGAAAATTCTATAAATGCATGGAATTTTTTCTTGCTGAAGGGGGGTCATATTCTTATGATGATGAGAGCATAGGCGACATCGAGGTTCCCTTGAGGTACAAATATCTACGGAAACAATGGGTACCCAAGGCACTTCCTCCAATAAGCATTTATTTTTGTGTCAATGAGAGGATATATCGCATAGCACCATCGTCATTACATGGTTTGGGCCTATTTTGCATGGACGACATAAAGGTCTATCATGACAAAGTTACTGAATTGATGGAGTATGTCGGAACCTGTTACAGTTACAAAGATTGGATGCAACTAGTTCGATATACACAAAGTATGCATAGGTATGCACCGTTAGCAAACTATATACAAAAAAAAGATAAGGATCAAAATAAAGGAGTGGCTATGTACATTGATGGAAGGCCAAAAGCATCAAGGAATATTGTAGGGTTTATAAATAGTACACAACCTGGGTCAAAAAATAAGCAACCCAATTGCATATTCGAGGCATGCGAGGGAAACCATGTATTCGTATGTGCGATAAAATCAATAACTATAGGGGAAGAGTTGCTAATCGATTACAATTTGAATCACTTAGTTACAAACACAGTTACTATGGGGGTAGTACGTACTATGTACCATTTTACCCAACCTCCAATTAATAACTCCAATATACCATTTTATTCTTATGTTTTTTTTCGTAAGTCTATTGGTTTCATTTCGGTAATGTTTTTTTATATTTAATTTTTGTCACAATGGGACATTGATCATACAGAGAAGGCTCCGACCCAGAGCACAGATCGTGATTTATCTTTACGCGCTTCTACCTGATAGGTTTACCTCATTGTAATTGTACAAATTAGATACGAGCAAAAAAATTTATTATTATGTTGTTTTGATAAGTTTATTGGGTTAATTTTGATAATGTTTTTAATATTCTTTCTGTAGTCGACTGATCGAGGAAAGGCACCAGCAGTAGACAAGAGCATCAATAGGGAGGTGCAGTCAATATTATGTGATGATTACATTTCTTATTCAACAAGCCCTCTCGATATGAAAAGGAAGACCCAAAAAAAATGCAATGAAGAAATCCTTAAGTTATTATTTATAGTGCCTCAAACAAATGAGATAAGAGAGAGGGTTAAAATGTTGACTAAGAGATCACAAAATTTGTAAGTAAATTGTCATGAGGTCATTAATTATAACATAATTTCATTCATGGTTTTATATTTTGTACTCTTTTATGTCATGAACTAAAATATGTGTTGTTTTTACAAGATTTTTTGCGTCCTCATGATGCTCCTAGCCATGATCAGGGTACTGCAAGTGCTTCCCAGGGAGTAGGGGTTGGTACAAGTGCCCATCCTGATATTCCTGCACATACATCACATCATCTGACCCCATCATCCATGCCTATATTTTCATCTGAAATGTCGGCAGCACATGCCATGCAAGCATTCGTTAGTGCACCCTCTGGCGGCGAACACATGCCAGAACATGCGTCAGGACATGTACCTGGGGATGCAGATGCCACTAGTACTGGTGATATTTTAGTAGCATTTCTTGTATCTTCCCATATTACTAGTATGGGAACATTGCTGGTCACATTTTTGGTGACCGAGAATTTCATTCCCATAAAGATAGAGAAGGTCCTAGGTACTTTAAAATGTTTTAATTATTATTATATATAATCCAATTGAAATTTACTTATTGATCGCTCTTTTTAGACTATTGATCTCATGATCATTTTGTAGGAAATGATGTTTTTTATAAACATCTAAGTGATATTATATTGGAGCTCTTTGGGCCCACCATAGGTACATGGTGGAATGCCCAAAATCAAGATTTAAAAGATGAACTCATTAACTGTTTAGTTGTGCTCTTCGGTGATAAAAACTTCAACTGAACCAAGGTCCTTAAGAAATTTGGTACCTATCTAAAGTATGTGAAGGACCAATATAGGTCACATTTAGAGAAGAACAAAAAGTATGAGCCTCCCCCCATGATTCCAGAGAGGGAGTGGAAGGACCTGGTGTTGGATGGAAAGGAGAAGGCTAAAAAGAAAAAAGGAAAGACACCACTGGGCCAAGGAAGGTATGTGATACTATCAACAATGTAATTATATACTGATTACTCTTTCTTTTTACATAATTTAATGTATTTCAAACTTTTCATAAGCTGCCCAACACATCGAAGGAAACAAAGGAAAGACTAGAAAAACACGGGTAGCACAAACTTGGCTCTGGTGGTTATATGAAATTAGCCGCATGAATTGTAAGTATCAATAAATGAAATATAGTATCCAAATAATAAATTGAAAACAATTTTGGTTTTATCACACCATAGAAGCAAAATTCATGATCTTATGCAAAAATGTAGGGCTCCAAATTCAACAAAGTTCCCACAGAAGATGACCTGAAGATTTCCTTCTAGCAAGGCTATGGAGTCATGGCTGAATGTCTAAGAGTCTTGACTGGGCAAACACAACCTTCCACTACATCAGACACATAGGTAAATAAACTCAATAAAGTTTATTTAAAATTGAATACTTGTGCGATCCATTCAATATTAATTTCCACCATAAAGTAATTACATGCCTATTTGTTTTAAACATTCAAGCAATGATAATACTGCACATGACATTGAAATGCAACCTGGTGAGGGTGGAGTACCACCTGCAAATGAAGGTCATGGTGTGCATCCTGATACTTTAGAGCATGTAGAGCGTGATCAACATGTTGAGCATGATCAAGCTAGAGAAGATCTAAAACATGATGTGGCCCCATCAGGTAAAGAGGACCACTCTAAAGTTCTTTTAAACATATTTAATTGCAATTGGTGTATTAATTAATGTAACCTTTTATGTTTCAACTTTAGAGCATGTAGAGCTTGATCAACGTGTTGAGCATGATCAGGCTAGAGAAGATCAGGAACATGATGTGGCCCCATCAGGTAAAGAGGACCACTCTCATGTTCTCTTAAACATATTTAATTTCAATTGGTGTATTAATTAATGTAACCTTTCATGTTTCAACTACAAATCAAGATTTAGAGGGTGTTCAACATGTTGAGCATGAGTCTATAACAAAAGTTCAGGAACATGATGTGGGCCCATCAAGTAAACATAACCACTCTAATGTTCTTTTAATTAATGAAATACTTGTAACAATAATAATAAAACATATCAGTTTAATATTTCTTTCTTATTACAGCATACCCCCTTGTAGCGACGTCCACGTCATGAGCAGACGACTAGGAATACATTAAGATCACGAGCAGAGGGAAGAACAACTAAATGGGGGATAGATATTTATTTAGAAAATGATACTCCACTTCATATTTTTGTAGCTTTAAAAAAGAAACAAAAAAAAAGTGATTATAATCATATCATGACAACCATATTTTTGATAATATGTAAAAACTAAAAGAATTAATATTATATGTTAATGAATGAATGTGAATATGCTAATTAATGAATGTTATATGTTAATGAATGAATGTTATATGTTATTAATGGATGAATGAATGATTAATGTTATATGATTGGGTATGGGGAATTGAGAGTGATGTGAGGGGGGGGAGGGGCCAAATGAGCTTCCACTATCATGTGGTTGGCCCTGTTATGTAGAGAATATTAAAATATTCTCAAAACAAAGAGAATCTCAATAAGGTAATGCACTTTTCAATATAAGAAATGCATCGTTTGAAGCATCAAACCAATATGCAAAGATGAAAGAAAGTGCTAACTTTTCACTATAGTGGTAGAAAAATGATTCTTTATACCCTGAATCCATGCTCTGCATCATAATTTGAAGTTGTTTCCATTCCAATGTTCTGAGTTTAGTTTGTTTGTATGGCTTTGTATGAATACCACATTGTGTTGTGTGTGGATTTGGTTTCAAATCTTTGTTTCTTCTTTTTAGTGGTGACATAACTCTAAAATTTGACTTTTGTGCATAACAGGTTAGTGGAAAAATTGCAAGCTCTGAAGGGTTTAGAGGCTCGATTGAGATAGATACACATATATTTGGATCTTGTTGTTGATGGGAGGCTTCGACTTAACCATGAAATTTTGTACCATCTGTAGGTATGCAAAAGTTTCTCTACTTACATTCATTCTTGATCATAAATGTTGTAAATGATAGTAATGCTTCAAACTTAAGATTCATTTCATTGTTATAATGATCAAAATGTTATACTTTGCTATACATTCAAGCATTCTCTTGCCCCCTACCCTTTTCTCTCTCCCCCCTCCTTTTAAGAATTTTCTTTGTCATAAAAGATTCACATTTCTATTTCATTTACACAAATTTATTTGAAGTGCTAGGAGTGAATAAAGATATGTAAAATATGATGGATTATGTCTAAACAACAATTTTCCATCTTATAGCTAATTAAATCCTTAATATTTGAATAGTTTAGAGCTCAAATAATGCTTGTATATGCATGTGTAGCAATAAGAGAGCGTATGTGAAGATTTAAATTTAAAACATCACTTTGGTATTTTTCCTTAGGTAGTGAAATGATATTTTGAGTAATACAAACCCACACACACATTGATATTTTTCAGCATTGCATTGAAGAATTTTTTTTCTCTTATACCTACCCTCGACTAGACATGGAGGTATATAATATTGGTTTATGGGTTTATTCTATAAGCAGTTAATTTCATAGAGGAAGACTAAAATCATCTTAATGTCCTGTGTCAGGTGTGAAAGCATATGAATCACTTGCTAAAGGCACCATTTTGTATTCATCCAAAAATTGGTTTGTTCTCTTTTTTATGTTTCTTGCATGTGTTTTTTTTAGACTCTAGAGATGTAGCTTGGCTCTTTCCTTTGCACTTTTCATCTATTTTGAGGATTACAGTAGATTGTCCTCATAATTTTTCATGTAGATATGTTTGTAACCTTATTTTCTACCGATCAATTTGCAAACCACTCACATATTAAGGACCATTTCACTAACTTGTAGTCATTCATTACTTCATATGTTGCAGGTTGTGTCTGTGTGCCAATAAATTCTGATGATTGCAAGAACTTTAATCCTACAAGTGTACCCAATCTTTCTCAAGTAAAAGTCTTACCTTATTTTATAGTAATTTAAATGGTTAATTGAAGGTGCTTCTTTAGATCTAAGATAGTTGAACCTTGGATTAAAATATGGTATTAGATGGGTAGTATAATGATAAAACTGAGGTCCACTGAACACAAATTACGAACATAATTTACTGGACTATGAATAGTGTTACAATTATAATTATTTCTCCTTTACCTACCTCTGCATTAATGAAAAATATAGATCCCTATAAATCTAACCATGAAAGTGTTGAAATTTGTAGTATCTGCAGGACTCCAAAAACTATCAAACATATTATTTTTGAATGTTTTTATGCTCAGGAAATTTGGTACTTATTCTTCCATAAGTTGAAGGTCTGGAATAGAAATGGTAAAATTAATTGGCATGATATTTTGTTTTGTAATTTCAAGCTCAAGTTTGATTTTAAGATATTTTGGTATTTCTTATCCAATGAGATCATGTGGCATTTGTGGAAGGCGAGAAATGATGATAAATTTAAGGGTATCAAGAGGGTACTTACTGAGTCTTTCAAGAGACTCACTTTCTACTCTGTTGCTCTATAGGTTTCAACTCTTGTGGAGATCTCAATGGATAATTTCTTGAAGTCAATAACTAAAGGTCCTACTAACAATACCAGAGAGGATCTAAGAAGTGGACCCACCTATAGGTTGAGCTTGGAAGAGACCGTGTTGTTCCAACAGACATTTGATGAGCTCCAAAGAGAAATTGATGAAGTTGCAAGCCTAGAAAGACAACGCAACCCCCAGCAGTTGGACTCCCAAGGAGAAACAATGGTGAACCTTGATATTGAAGAAGTCAACAATGAGGAGAATGTAATCAACACTATGTATTGTTTACGTGGATTTGAATAGCAGCAACCTGTGGTGTTGTTAACAACAATTTGTATTGTCTATGTTGGTTTTGAAAACAACAGGTGCTTTTTGGTTTCTTTCTTGTTGTGTAAAGTACTGATACGGTATATTTCTTGTTATGGAAATGCTTTGATGTTGTACTGATCCTAATGTCGGATCGGCATTTTCATGATATGTAATGGACCTTAAACTATTTTCAATACAAAAAAAAGAAGATAGCAAATATTGGAAGTTCATTACATGTCTCATGTATGTGTTAGTATTTTAATTTTGTTTAAGTTGTTCAAGAGCTTGATTAGGTCAAGAATATGTTCTACAAGCTCTATTCTCTTGACACTGCTCAACATTTTCCCTACACATTTTCTCTTCAATCCAGACATTTCTTAACTCCTTCCCTTGTTAGCCCTTGGTTGTTCTCAAGTGTAATGCTTTTTCTATGCATCTTGCAGTCTATATGTATAATTAGTCATCCCTTATGAAGCATCGATAACCTTTCATGGAATTGTTGTTGTAATTAGACAATTGCCATTGTGAGAATAATCATTTAATTTGTATGGAAGTAAGTATTTTTCATATTATTTGACTTGGTATTGTAAACTTGTCTTTGCAGGATTCTCTCGGGGGGAACAGCAAAATTGTGATGATAGGTAGAGTTGTTTCTTAACTCCTTCCCTTGTTAGCCCTTGGTTGTTCTCAATTGTAATGCTTTTTGTATACATCTTGCAGTTTTTATGTATGATAAGTCATCTCTTATGAAGCATGGATAACCTTTCATGGAATTTTTGTTGTAATTAGATAATTGCCATTGTGAGAATAATCATTTAATTTGTATGGAAGTAAGTCTTTTTCATATTATTTGACTTGGTATCGTAAACTTGTCTTTGCAGGATTCTCTCAGGGGGAACAACAGAACTGTGATGATAGGTAGAGTTGTTTCTTAAATCCTTGCCTTGTTAGCCCTTGGTTGTTCTCAAGTGTAATGCTTTTTCTATACATCTTGCAATCTATATGTATGATCAATCATCTCTTATGAAGCATGGATAACCTTTCATGGAATTGTTGTTCTAATTAGATAATTGCCATTGTGAGAATAATCATTTAATTTGTATGGAAGTCTTTTTCATATTATTTGACTTGGTATTGTAAACTTGTCTTTGTAGGATTCTCTCGAGGGGAACAACAGAACTGTGATGATAGGTAGAGTTGTACAACACCATAAATCATTTGGCATTATCAATATATTGCTTATAGAATACTCTATTCAAGTAAAATGGAATGTGCAATGACAATTGGTCTCGAATTCAAATCTGAATATAAGTACATTATACACAAGAAGATGGTATCTATTCTATGATTTAAAGAACCCAAAAATAAGAAAATTAATAGGTTTCATTTGTTTACTTTCTCTTAGACACTTGTTTAATCTGCGAGACCCTCATAATTTCTTGTTGATAACTAGCAGTGTTCAAAACCCCTGAAGAGGTCAGATCGGTGTGACATTAGATCTGTCTTGTTGACGGAAGTCATCGGCAAGACATAGACTATCAGAGTGAGTTTTCTATCCTGTGTCGATGATTGATCTCTCACTGATGGGTTGGATTCGATGGTCATCGCCAAGAGTCTTCGCGATGGTACATTTCAATGAATATTTTTAAAAAAAAAAATTGCATTGTTTCGTCGCAATTTCGACGAATCATCGAAAAGGTCTGATGAAGTTGCTATAGCTACAATGAAGGCTTCATCACAACTCCTTGCCCGATTCATCACAATTTCAATGAAGTCTACCAATGAATCACATAAAAGGTCCCATGAAGGCTTCATCGTAACACCTTGCCCATTTCGTCACAATTTTGACAAAGGACACCGACGAATCACATAAAAGGTCTGACGAAGTTGCTTAGTTGCGATGAAGGCTTTGTCATAATTCCTTGCCTATTTCATCGCAATGTCGACAAAGGCCATTGATGAATCACAAAAAAGGTTCGACGAAGTTGCTTAGCTGTGACGAAGGCTTCGTCGGAACTCCTTTCCCATTTCATCGCAATTTCAACGAACTCTACCGATGAATCACATAAAAGGTCCGACGAAGTTGCTTAGCTGTGACGAAGGCTTCATCGTAACTCCTTGCCCATTTCATTGAAATGGCGACGAACTTCTAGTGTTGTTTCGATGCTTCGGAAGAGCCATTGTAATTGCATTTTGGTTGTAATTTGTTGGTGGATACACAAAGTTTTTGTCAATATTTTGACAAACATCTGAGTCATTTTATGATGCCGACGACCAACAAATCTGTGTCATTATTTTGACGTTTAATGCGTCGTTGGAATTTCAATGAAAAAATAGCGACGAAATTGTTTTTGTCATTTCGTCGCTTTTCCGACAAATATTTGTCAAACGATCGACGAACGTCCATCAGAAAATGGAGCCAAATTCAGTAGTGTGTCTCCTTTCAGGGATTGAAAAAATAGTTTCATAGCCACATCTTCAAAATCTATCACATAATCTCCCATCACATCAACAAAGTTTTGCACATGCTTACTTGCTGATTCCGACCTCTCACCACTGAGCTTTGGTATTTTTTCCCTGATCTTGGGTGCTACAATATTTGGTAACCACAAATATTTTCAAAGTTGAGGGCTCTATACCTATTAGTACTGAAATTTCCTTGGTGGGACAAGGATTGTTCACAGTGCATGCTTTTATCAATATTTACACCAAATTGTGTAAATTGACAACTCATCCTTAGTTCTTGAAAAGGAATTTAAGATCTACTATGCAATTATATAATATTCCATCAATTCCTTTCACAATTGTGATCCTAAGCCTCTAGCATGTATATTCCCTATAGATGTTGCCTAAGATCTAACGATATAACATGCTCCATTTATCATAATGCACAAATTTCAGCTTATACACAAAAGGCATGCTAAATTATCAATAATATTCCCTCATCTAGTGCTAATTCACCTATTAGGTAATCATTTACATCTCGAGCATGGGAAATTTATCCTGATTTACCCATAATATGCTCTAATTTCTTCAAATTCTATGAGAGTACCTGGTAATCTGTAGCGGTTGAATATCCTTTATCTTTAAAACTGTAGATCTAACCATTTGATGTATGCTTTATCAGGTTCTTTGAAACAGATTCATCACCTCCTTTCAGAGGACTCAACTTCAAATGAGATGAATTCTCTTCTCAAATGGATCACATTCTGGGCTATCTTCCACAACGGAGTCACATTCAAGCCCTTTAATATTTGCTACACTCAAATCGTCTACTAGGTTCAAGAATTTATTAGTATCTGAACAAGACGTTTAGATTCACATCACCATTTGACTCTATATTTTGTATCTTCATTTGGAGAATAAGGGTTTTCCCAAGCAGATTTTCCATTTTGTTGGTGTTGTTTCAGTACACCTAAGCAATCTATAAAGAGTAGCGAACTCCTATACTCAAGACTCTTTAAATGAATAGCCAACTGACAAGGTTCAGTCAATGACTAAAATATTCTACACTTCAAGCTTTGTGGGACCTAGGAGGATGTTCCTACTATGTTCATTCTAGTTCATACATTGTAGAACAAATTAATTCATAGATTAATTCCTATGAGGAGCAAATATACATGAATTACTGAAAGATTGAATTATCTTTGAGAAAATTGTGACCCACTCACTTGGAACCAATGGGTATTACAAAATACTTCACACACATGCCTCATGATTGATGAATTTTAAAATGAATTTGCATTTTTATTTCAAATCGGTGACTAGACAGATAATTAATACACTTCTGATGTAAATATTTAACAAATAGACTAGTGCCTTGTCAAATAGGGCATCAGACTCACATACATAACAACCAGTAATATATAAATAATTTAATTCTCATAATAATGGACAACTCTCACAATACATTGCATCATGGAGCTCGTAGTTTCTAAGACATGACTTCTTACTAAACCCTTTGTAAACTATCACAAATTTATGGCTCTATTTAAGCACTTTAATTGATTATGTAAATCAAAGCAGAAATAGAGGGACACATTCAAACAAATATTTGAAGATGAACAAATATATCCTTGATATTTCATTCAAAACTTGTAACCACCTACAAAAGGAGAGTACATGCATTAGAATTATAGATTTTTTTTTATATCATGCATTACTATAAAACCATTTAAGATAACTACATACATGCCTCAGATCCAAAACAAGTCATCTACTTTATTCATTAATTTCTTTCTATACTCAATTTTTTACCCAAACATATACCCGACTTGAAACTTAAGATTGGAACCCCCTACAAATGAGCCATGAATTCCTTTTATAGTATAAGGGGAAAACAAGCTTCTGGCTCGAAATGTAGACACAATTCATATGTATCATTTCATAATAATTTGGATTTCATTTCAAAATTCCCCCTAGAACACAATCTGCAATCATTTTCCCAAAAGTGGAGGAAAAATTTCTAACCATCAAAATTTGCTAATACTGCCAAAAGTAGCCATTAACCATTAGCATAACCCATCAACCCACATCCACAATTAACATAGTCATCATAAAATCCAACTTCAATTGTCCACATTCAGCATAAAACTCGCCAATGCCAAAATGTGAGAACAACCAACACATAATTTCATCTTCATAACAAAATTCAACAACCCGAAAAGCAATTACATTACACAGGCCAACACCAACACTGGAGCCACGGTATACACGCCCACTCTGCATTGTGGTAACAACAGGAGAGGAAAATTCATCTCTTTCATGGTCCTTTTCCTTTCCTAGTGGAGAGCCATCATGCCCACTCGGAGTCTGCACAGATATTGGCGTGACTGACAACACCTTTGTTCTTGAGGAAGCAATTGGAATTTGCATCATGAGATACCATTGATAGCTTGAGTTCATCTTTGTAGTGCTATCCAAAGGACTATCTGTGATTGAAATTGGAGAATTTTGTTGCCCGTATGAACAACATCCATACCTTACCCTCCTGGAAACTATACATGCAAACAGGGTAGGCTCTTTTCCCCTTTCTTCTATCTTCCTAGTGGCAATACTTTGGTGCAATAGCCTCCTGCTACACCTGACAAGGACAAGCAAAGGTTTATCGATAGGAACATTCTCCTCTACAATCAAAGCATGTTCAGGTACGTTGCATTCCTGCTCATTGACACTATCCTTCTCTTTCTTCGCACTAAACCTTGGCAACCTCCTAATTGGGACTCTAATAGTAGAAATCTTACTCATTTTGATGCTTGGAAGCTTTCTCAAGCTTGCAGTCAAACACTATTCACTTAGCTCAAATTTAGAAAATTACTAACTGTTAAATGCAAATGATGAAACTAGCAGTCATTCCTCCTTTATTTATCGAGCAATTTGATGATAACAACCATCAATGCCTAAAGAAAACACACGCGTGAAATGGTGGCAATTTGTTGGCATGCATATTATCATTGTTTATTTCCCAAGTGCATGGAAATCTGCATATTATGTTTCATGATTATTGGCAATTAAGTCTCCATATGCATAGAGATCAATTTGATCACTCCCGCAAAGAGCATACCATTAATGCTTACTGGTTGTAGAACTAAACGACTATCATGTGCTCATCTATTGATTTTGAATGTCAGCCATCGATCCTTTGATGAGATGGTCGATCAAACGGCTCACATTGAGTTAACTGAGTTTTAATTTCAATAGTTCCTTGCTCATTCATCTCCAGCCAATAGCATTCATCCAAATCAGATGATACCTCACCCGTCAGCGGGTCTCGCCCATTTCACTAACTGGTGGATTAATCCACCTATCAATATCTCACTGCTCTTGCAACCTTTAATGAGCATTCATCTTTTCTCTATGAGCTAGCGGGGAATGACATAGATTATTCCCTACACCTGATCTTCACCATCAATTTGGAACCATGGGTGATAACCCTGACAGTGCATACTTGGTCTCACATATGTATAAGGACACGCGTCCTCATCTCGCGATCCTTGCACAATGTAATCGGCCAACATTTAACATCTACAAGCTAGCGGGGTACAGCCAGGATTATTTCCCATGGTCATAAATCCCTAAACTTGCACATATTACAAGGTTAGCATAAAGAAGGGGCCATTGTTACGCTAACAATGGTTTAACCCTTGAGGATGGATGACTTAGACTCAAGTCATTTAGGAGAATATTTATTGGCCCAACATTAGGAAAAACATTAAAGTAGGAAAAAAAATAGATGACCAGTGCTCTAAACCGAAGTGGTTGGTGGCCAAATGCATATGATGGCCACTCAAGTGACAACTTGGAAAACGGGAAATGAGCAGGGCAAGTCAACATGGAATTAGAAGAACGGGGGGATTTCTAAGCCAAAACCCTATACAAACCATGGGGACAAGGGATTTATATGTTGATTAAGTCTGTGTGCTACTCATAAATTGCAATTTTTTTGGGGAGCTCCATCATGTAGTGAAGTAATTCATTTCAATTTTTATGTTTACACGGAGAGTTCTATAAAATCTTGTATGCAAAATTGTAATCTTTTTGACAGTTACATTTAATGTTTGGAAAGAAAATGAACAATGATTGACAAATATATTTTAAAATAATTGTTATTGGATCATTTTTAATGGAAAACCTTATTGGTTTTGGATTTTTTAAAAAGTTTTGAATTTGTCAAGTTTGTACTTAAGAGTGGCATACAAAAGATATATGGTTCAATTGACATAGTTTCTTTGATATGATGTTATTATATGATTACTTGAGAGAAATTTTAAAGGTAGAAGTTTGATTTTGATAGCAAAATGAGGTCTATATGTTGATTTCAAATGGTTGGCTTCAATTCATGAATTTTTTTGAATAGTTTCTAATAGTCACATGCAATATCTAGGTTTTGATTAAATTCATTTCTTGGAGTTGAAATTTTTAGGATGATAGGGTGGAATGAAGGGAATGACTCTAAACTAGATTCAAATATATGGATTCAATCTCAAAGGTCTAACAATTCCATCAATTCAAGACAAGTTGCTAAACCTTTTAGGGGTTAAAGGGGATCTACATGTTTCAAAGAAGGGGCAAGTACTTTCACAACTAGCAGTTAAACCTAAATGCCACAAGCGGTTTAGATTGAGGCATTTGAATATTATTACAATGCTAAAGAGAATCAAATATGAAATATAACTAACGTGGTCTCCAATGGCACAATTAATCAACTTATTAGACCCACTACACCTTAACACACAAAAGTAATATGCAAGTTCATTCCCCATGCATAGTTCCATGAATCAAAGTTATTATTATTTTCCTTAAGACCTACATGTGGAGCAAGAAATTTCTACTAGTAATGTAACCCTACCCATGCTTAGCAATATTGTTGGACTTATAAGTTACACCTATACCTAATATCTTGCTAGATGAACTCTTCACTTCTTTCCTTGTTGCCCCTATTTTTTGCATAATTTGTAATACCTAGCTCTTCAACATCCAAATGTGCTTAGTCCTCTTCCACCTACTAGTGTAGTAGAGGAATGAGAACCAACTTAAGCGTAGTCAATCCTCAACCTTTAACACACAAAAATACAAACTTGTAACTTGTCAAAGCTTAAATATAAAACACCATAGTTTATTACTTCTTGTAGATCATTACAACTTGTTACTCAAAACACTATGCTACAACAACATTTTCTATAGCTTGATTCTCTCACTTGCATATATTAAGACTTCATAAGAAACCATTCTCTTATTACTACACCCCCTTCAAACTTTGAGGTTTTACAACTCATTTCAATACTTTGTTATAGAGACTTACGATCCTTTACCTCAAATTATTTATCGTGTTATGCTAGAGACCTCTTCTTATGAACAAAGATTCTACTCTATGACCTACTCTCTTTCACATCAAGGAATAATCATTCAATCACTTCTTTATCGTTTAAATCAGCCTCTATTAAAGTTTTTCGAACATAAAATAAAAATTATCTTGTGATATGTTCGTATAGATCATGTCCAAGAGACTATCATTGTTCCCCTTACCACATTTCCAGCCAATCCAATTCCACTTTTTCAAGCATCTACTCAACATTTTTAATCTTGTTACAGATTAAGAAAGGGAAATAGTCACGCGAGAAAAATACGGTAATCACTATGAGGATTCAAGAATTGATCAAATAAAACCTTTATCATTTCCACTAGAGCTTTCCAAACAAAATAGAGATAACAACCAAGGTAATTGTTTCATAAGGAATATTAGTGGCCAGTAAAATGACCACACCAATCTCCATATCACCTTTCCCAAAATAAATGCCAACCTAAGAAAATCATCACAATCGCATGCAATAGATGTCATGTCCAAAGAGATGAAAAGTTAGAAATAATATCAATAAGAAATCCACATGGTCCAACAATGATATGTCTCCATTAGTTTCTTTGATTGACCAAGGACGAGTAACCATTATATCAAAATAAAATAGAAATGAAAGCCAAACTTCCAAGAAAAAGCATGCCACCAAGAATTTGAGCAACCATGTCACCAAGACTTTGAGTAGTAAAAACCATGCAACCAATGTGATATTATTTGTCATCAAATGAGAATGACTTGAACTTCAATAAATCAACTCCCATGTAAGAAAATTCAACCACAAGCAAATAGAATATTTTGAAGGTTGAAGACCACATTATCAAATTAGTAATAATAATGTAAGGATAAATTGGCCTTTTCAAATTATTAACTCCAAGAGTATAATGATAAGATAGTTGGTAGACAATATAGAAGAATTAAGTCATACATTTATTTGATTATATAGTCATAGGAAATAATAATTGTTAATCAACCAATACCCTAGGAGACTTAGCTTGAATAGCTAAATAAGCTTTTATTTAATCCCTGTCACATGACTTAATATCAAAATATAAATACTTAAATGCAAACCTCATAAATATAAAAATAAATAGCCCTCATATACCTAATTAATACAATTTCTTATAGAAAAATAACACAACTTTGACGTAGTTCATAAATTCTATAAATTATATTGTTCCATAAACACAAATTTTACTAGTCCCTAAAGAATTCATGTGGATGGTGTTCTTGAAGGGTTGGTAGAAATCCAATCAAGATTAGATGCATTGAGAGACCATGCAATGTAGAGAATTTGTAAATAAAACTAAATATGATGAGGAATGTTTTGTAACTGACATGGTGTGTTGGAGAAATCATATTATTGAGTTAATTTCCAAAGTATCACCATATGGATTTTTATAAAGCCTTCCCAAAAACTTCTCAAACCTCCATACTCGAATAACTCCCAAATAACTAGTAAATAACAATTAAATATTAATTAAACCTAACTCTAAGTCACTAAGATGATTTTATTATTAAATGTAAACCTCAATGTTTTTCAACATAGTGGAGGATGAAGAAGATGATGAGTGGGATGAAGAGGTAGAATATTTCTACCCAAAAGAATGAGAATATTTAAGAGAATATCATAAAATAGAGAGGTCTAGAGAGAAGGGAAATACTCTTGGAAGAGGATAGTGAGTGGAGAAATGATGGAGAGAAGCATTATAGCCTTTTGGTAGAGGTTGCATAGGGACAAAAAAATATGGTAGTATCCACACAAGTGTAAATCAAATGAGAAAAGAAGTAAAATATGAGAAGATTATGGATATGAAAAATAAGTAAGGAAAGAGATAGTGGTCATTGTAGACTTGATATGCTGAAAATAGTTTTGAGTAATCTAAGATAGAGGAGTTTAGAGTTTTAGTTGAAGAATGTGGATTTAAAGAAAGTGATTTAAAAATCACAAGTTTTAGCAATAGAAAGAGTGGCTTCAGTTATATCAACAAAATGATAAAAGAAAATAAGAAAGAGAGGAATTGATTTTGAAATCAGCTATTGAGATTAAGAAGGTTGCAAGCAAAAGAAAATTTTCAAAAAATGTTAATGGTAAGTTTGTAGAAGAAAAAGTGGAATAAAATTAAATAAATAAAGGTAATGTTGAAGGCCCTATTTTAACTAACATAATTGTTTTTTTGTAGGAAGTGAGACAATTGAAGAAGTTGTAATGGTGATCTTTGAGGGGGGCCATATTTGATGAGAAAATTGATGAAGATAAGTCCTCTATTGGAACAAGAGATGAGAAGATAAATAGTTCATTGGATGGAGAATTATTAGATGAACTTGAGGGGTTGATAGAGAAGGTGCAAATTAATGCACAAAAAGAAGAAGACAAGGAGCCTGAACTTGCGGAAACACTAGATTTTCATAATATTAATTGCAATGTTTTATGTGCATGTATGAAGAAAGGTGGAACAAGAGAAGAAGATGAAGAAATTTTTTATGTTAATGGTATACAAGAATAAATTCTCATGCAAGATGATAAAGAAGAAAATAAAAATGTTAGTATTCTCATGCAAGATGATAAAGAAGAAAATAAAAATGAAATTACTAACAGAAACATGACTTTTGGGAGGTGTAAAATTGTTGGTGAATGAGAATGTAATAGAAAAAATTCATGACAATGGTTAATGAAGAGAGATAAGTTGGAAAAGTGGAAAAGAGTGTGGTTGTAGTAGTGATTAGTCCTTTGGACGACATCATTATATTGATAGGTATGATACAATTGAGTACAAAACAAGAGGATAAAGAGAAAGAGGATAAAGAGAAAGGGATGAGGATTAAAAAGTGGGTAGTATAGAAAAAAGAGAAAAATAGGTATATTGTTAGAATTTTTTTATTTCCTTAAAATTAATAATGTTGATTATTTATAGGTAAAATTGAGAGTAGAGCCAAAAGATTATGTAGAAAGAGTGATGTATATAATTTTATTTCCATATTGTAAATAATTTTATTTTTGTGCAAGATGAGTGAAGAGGAAAAGGAGTTGGATATCGAACTATCTACTTTACTTATTTTTGTTGTAATGATTAGAGTGCACCTAGGGTAGTGAAAAGGGAATAGAGAAAAATATTTTGGTGGAGGTGGAAAAATAATGGTTGGATAAATCCCACAAGAAAAGAGAAGGAAAAGATATTTGATAGATGAGGATGGACAATAATGGATTAAATTCTCAAAAAGGAGAAAGGTTGAATATAATATTTTAGTGGTGATGGTGGACAATTAGTGGTGGGTTAAAACCCATAAGAAGAATAATAAAATGGACACTATTTTGGAGGAGGAGGTCAAGCTATGGTAGACAAAGGTCCACAAGTGAAAGAAATAATTAGTGAACAAATTTGGTGAAGGATAGGATTCATTCTAGCTAAATGTTAGGAAAGGAGCAAAAAGAAAATTTGCAAGATACCTATAGTAGCATTGGAATGTATTGCCGACTATTTAATTTTTAGAATGGTGATTCAACCACTCAAATTCATTATGTGAACCATGCTCACTAGCTTCTTACTCATTGTGCTTGATGTAGTAGCATTTGAGATCAAAGGAATCTTGCATCACCAAAAATATTTCAAGTTTGGTTTCCATTTTTGGTGTTTTTATGCTTCATAGTTTTGTTATCTTACTTCTTGGGAGGTGCTATAGGAATGTTTCAACATCTCATATGAGAATTATACTTGTAACGAGCTATAAAATATTTATGATTTATTTTTTATCATTTTCATGATGCTACAAGATAATTTATTTAATTCATGAGCTACCTAAAAATTATGTTATTAAATTGCTGCAATAAATTGTATTACTTAGTTATAGGAGGGTTATGTGATTTTAGATTCAATAGGTCTACATTTAAGTATTTATATATTGAAACTAAGTCATGACATGGATTAAATAAATGCTTATCTAGTTATTCAAGCTAAGTCAATCCTAAGGTATTGTTTGATTAACAATTATTATTTCCTATGGCAATATAATCAAATAAAGGTTATGATTTAATTCTTCTATATCATCTATCAACTATCATACCATCATTCTCTTGGAGTTAATGATTTGAAAATGCCACTTTATCCTTACATTTTTATTACTAATGATAATGTGATCTTCAACCTTCAAAATCTTCTATCTTCTTGTGGTTGACTTTTCTTACATGGGAATTGAATTATTGAAGTTCAATTCTTTCCCATTTTATGAGAAATAATATCACTTTGATTGCATGGTTTCTATTACTTAGTCTTGGTAGCATGGTTGTTCTTATAATTTTAGTTTTCATTTCTATTTTATTTTGACACAATGGTTACTCATTTGTGGTCAATCAAAGAAACTAATGGAGACATATCATCGTTGGACTATGTGGCTTCCCTATTGATATTATTTCTACCCTTGCATCTATTTGGATATGACATCTATGCATGCAATTGTGATTATTTTCTTAGGTTGCTAGCATTTATTTTGGAAAAGTTGATGGAGATTGGTGTGGCCATTTTACTAGCCACTAATCTTCCTCATGCAACAATTACCCAAGTAGTTATTAGCCAATAGGCTATTTTGTTTGAAGTTTCTGTGGGAATTTCATCATGCTAGCAATAAAATGGATTGCCAGTGTTGGAGATGTCCCGGTCAGTGGTGACTTGACCAGGTTTTTTTGTGGCGATGTGGAGCTTTGCAGTTACGTGGGTTGGCGGTCGTGGAGTTGGTGTCCTCAATACGCGGAAGCTGAAACATAAGTGTTTGCTTGTGGCAATGTTAATGCATTTTGTCATTGTACGATGGAGGCAGGGGTAGTCAATGCAGGCGGATGAAGTAAATGAAATATTGAGTGTTGCATTGTGGGAAACTAGTATACTTTTATTAAGTTGTATTGTGGAAAAAACCATCATGGTGTTGGTTTCATAGTAGACTCTTGTTAAATCGTCGCATTCAGCTCCATTTTTTACCAAATTGTAGAGTTTTAAAACTGTTGTATTGTGGAATCTGTAAGCTGTTTTAGATGGGTATTTTGCTTAAATGATTAATTTATTATTCATGTATTTTGTTCTTTGCTCATTGTTCATTTTGATAGTAGGTTGGAGGGTTTTAACATTGGTGTGCTGCGAAATGTGTGAGAAGGTATATTGATTAATTTGCATTGTTGAAAGAGCCATTTGTGGTGTTGGTTTGATACTAGACTATTGTAAAAATCGTCGCCTTCGGCTTGGTTTTATAGCAGATTGGAGGGTTTTAAGAGTGTTGTGCTATGAAATCTATAAGTCATTTTAGATGGGTATGGATGGATTTATTGCAATTAAATCTCATTTATTTTGCAAAAAAATATGGTTACGGTTAGTAAATCTTTTAGGTTTCGTTTATTGTTTGTAGTTATTGTGCTCTGGAATTTGTAAGTCATTTTACATGGGTATTTTGTGTAAATGAGTAATTTATTGTTCAGGTGTTTTGCTCTCTACTTATTGTTCCTTGTTATATGTTTCTATCTTTGTTTTTATACCCATTTTAGAGAGTTGGAAGAAATTATGGCTATGTATGGATGCATTTAGTGTTGGTAAATGTTCTTTCTTTCGTCAAAAAATATGGTTAGGGTTAGTAATTTTTTAGTGGTGCATTTATTGTTTGTTGTTATCTTTATGCATCTTTGGCGGTATTTCCTTGATGAAAAATCATATTCACAGCTGGGGTGATGAAAATCTCAGTGGAAACTTCAAACAAATAGCCTATCAACTAAAAATATAAAAGTGAATAGATAAAAGAGCTATTAGAATAACACTTAAAATCCAGGAAACTTTTGTTTTTCTCCAAGCTGATATAGATTAACATAGGAGTGATTGCATACATATGTGTGTGTGTGTAGAGGGTTAGTATGAAAGCTTTTAAGTGTTACTGTAATACCTCTTTTGGAATTTATCTATTTCTATGGAAGGTTGTTATAACAAACTGTTATTTGTCATGGTTATTTTGTTTGTATGGAACATGTTGTGTCTCTTATATGAATATGTTTCCTGATATTCATTTTTCCCTAGAGTCTTTGAAGTTCCCCATAAGAAACTATTCTTCATGGTATTTTTTTTTCTAATTTTGCATAGCAAACTGTTCATTATCGTAGCTTGCCTCTTCTATTCCCCATATTTAAAAGTTATTACTTAATGTGGGTTTTCAAACGTGTCATGTTCGTGTGATTGTTAAGTCTTTTTTTAATATCTCTTTTCCAATTTCCCTCTTTGTCTCAACTATTTGGGGTTCCCCATAAGAAACTGGTCTTCATCATCGTAGTTTTCTTATTCTATTCTCCATATTTTAAGGTTCTATTTAATGTAGATTTTCCAGCATGTGTCATTTTCATGTGATTGTTAAGTGTTTTCCCAATAGGTCTTTTCCAATTTCCCTTCACCAAAAAAAATTTAGAAATGGACATCTATGTATATGTGAAATTCCTTACAAAGAATATTCAAAGTAAAGAATCCAGCTCAAGTAAAATGCATGTATAGATTTGAGTTTGCAACATATTCCTACTAACCTATAATTCTATCACTATCTAGAGAAGGTGTAACAAGAAATTGTATGTAACAGTTGGCTTCTCAATTCAAAATTCAAGCTACATAATTTTCCACTAAATATTATAGGAAAAATAGGAAAATTGTAAGAAAACTATTAGAAAAATACTTAAGAATCATATGTAAATTACAAATGATTGGAAACTCACACTAAAGATATTCATACAAGATAAGTAGTCTATGTAACAGTTGGATTGTCAATTCAAAAATCAAGTTACATTCTTTGGAAACAAACCCAGATTAAATAGAACTTGTAAAGCCAATGAGTAGCAATAACCTGTACAAAATGTGTATAACGCCACACACTTAGTCAAAAAATTGAGCTACATTTCCTAGCAGTAAATATTCTAGACAAATAGAGAAATTGTAAAAGAGCTATTAAAGGACAAATCCTATTCATGACTGGGCTGACAGAAAATCTCGTCGGGAACTTCAAATAGATAAATTGAACAAATACAAGAGATATTAGAAAGAATAACACTTAACACCCACCAAACTAATTTTATCTCCAACATGTTTCTTCTTTCATACCAACACTCTGCATATATATACATATACAATCACTCGTATGTTAATCTGCAATTGGTCCTATGTTAATGGGTGTAATAGAAAAGATGCACAGAGATAACTAAAACAATAAATGGAGGGCGATAAAATTACTAACCCTAATTATATTTTTTTACTAAAGAAACAAGATTTAACTACAATTGTTCCTAGGGTAATGAGTATGAGGCCATATACATATAATCCCTCCTATGTTAATCCGCAATTGTCCTATGTCTGTGTCTTCCATTTTTTAGATTTTAAAGTACTATTTAATGTGGGTTTCCGAACATCTGTCATTTTTAACACTTATTGGGTACTGAATATTACAGATAAAATGCAAAATTGTATTGAATTCCTCAGTAGATACACATATACATCTATGCATATATATATATGTATGTATGTATGTATGTATTGAATTTCTTGATCCATGTTGCAATATATATATATATATATATAGGTAGATATGTATATCCATATATATAGACAAAGACCACTGTGGCTCATTCGACAATGCAATAGGAATTTATATATATCTCGCGGGGGTATTAATTCATTGTCATTGTTGTGTGATGGGGGTGGATGAAGTAAATGCAATATTTAGTGTTACAATGTGGGAAAGAATAATTTTTTAATTTGTATTGTCGAAATACCCACTATGGTGTTGGCTTCATAGCAGACTATTCTAAAAATCATCGCCTTTAGCTATGTGGTCGATTTCAGAACAGGTTGGAGGCTTTTAAAATTCTTGTTCTCCACAATTTGTAAGTTGTTTTACATGGGTTTTTTGCAGAAATGATTTATTTATTGTTTATGTTAAAATTGTTGTTCTCCAAAATCTGTAAGTCATTTTACATGGTTGTTGCAGTGTGGGAAAGTATAGCCTGAAATGTGCTAGAAAATATATTGATTGAGTTCCATTCTCGAAGGAGCCTTTGTGGTGTTTTTTTGCAATGTATGTATACATATATGTATTTATGTATGTTTTCAAGCATGGATTTTCACATAGAGTTCACATTGTATGTGAATATATATATATATATATATATATATATATATATATACACGTATACAAGTGATCCCACAATACTGGTTTACAATTTTTGGCCAAACTGGACACTGAACTGATTTTTTCTAACTAAATCTTCAATTTCAGGTACCTATAGCGGCTAAACTGTGAGGAATTTGAAGATGATGCAAATGAGTGATTTTTG